>JASAND010025060.1:0-30983 GCA_030248195.1 Trissonchulus latispiculum
GGGAATGCTGGTTAAAGAGGAAACAAAACCAATGCAAAACAAGTGCGTAAACGTGGGAATAAAAATTCAAGCTTATTTTTGATTTCTCATGAAAGATAAGACTGCCTCGTGTGACTGTGTGAGTGCAAGAGGCATCCACATTCTTTAGTTTAAGTCGTGCCCTGTAGCTGTGACATAATTCTAAGGATGCGATTTAACAGGTTACCTGCTTGCAACGGGGAAACTACGATGCTCATGCGTAATTCGTTAATTTGCGTAGAATAAAATTATTGCACCACCACGCCCAATGAGTTCCACGTTCGTGCTCATGCTCGACTGAGCCGAACCAATCCCAACAAATTGCAACTGTCAAAACTCATTAAAATCAAAGGAGATGTTAAAACTATAAATTAGATTCTTAAGGCTCATTGCGATAACCTCACCGTTACATACAACCTTAAAACTAAGTTGTAAGTTGCCTCTGTGAGCCAGACTTCATTACTGTTGTAGGTACCTGTGTTACAGAATCCAAAGCCATAGTATTTGCAAGAGTACATAATTCAAGAGTAAGAAACTTTTACACTGGCTTGTACCAATTATGCTTGGTATGCTGGGGGTGTTAACTAGAGCTGCGTTAAATTAAACAAGGGGGACCCCTAAAAGGGGTGTAGTTCTGCAACAGAGCATACAACAGAACCACAAAAAATTGAAATCAGGCATTGACTACAAAGTAAGAAGGTCCTTTATTGCTCCTATTTGATGGTTGTAGTGCTGTTTACTGCCCGGTTTTCGTGGATTTTTCGGCGCAGAATTAGCCAGTCGGTCGGGACCTTTTTTCCGCCAGCTTTCCAAAACGCATGCTAAAATATTTGAGACTTTGTTTGGTGACCAATTCATGGCACCAGTCTGGGTAAGTTATCACAGACCGGCCGGTCCACCGTGGTATGGCCGGGGACAACAGTTAAAACCACAAAGAGCATCCTTGGAAAACTTTGGCAACATTAACGAGCCCCCCAAGAACTGAACAGAATCCGGTTATTTTACCTTAAAGTCCTGTTTTGATGTGTGTCAGTCAACATTTGGGCGGCAACCATTCCAGAAGCCAAAAATTTTTCAATTTCAGATCCAAAGCACGCTCAAATGTTCAGTGGTAAAATTTTTCGGGGAGACTGCGCTCACTCACGCATTATATAAGGGCAAAGCAGCTAGTCACTCACAAAGCATACAAAAGACTGGGCGAACGCTTGTAAAGTCTAATTTGCATAAATTCTGTTGCACTTGTCACAACTGTTTCATTGATGTTTCTGAGTTGCAGGGGGGGCCATAGACATCGAAAGCAGTGATTATTTTACAAATCCAATCTATATGGGGGACCCTGATATAAGTTGTCTTCGGCTAAAGTGTGCCCGCCAAAAAAGCACTGTCGGAATTTTAACGAAAATAAAAGGGAATAGAAACATTTCGGCCCCCTTCGGTTAAAAAACAACTAGCTGTTTCTATACTAGCACAGTGCTGAGTATAGGCCGATTTCGCATTAAGAGATGAGCCCACAATGCTTTACATAGCCAAATTCCGTGTAAGTAGGTCTGCCTCCAGGCAGAACAAAAACAAACTCCACAAGGTTTTAACTTTTATTCTGCTCTGTCCAATGCTATAAAAGTTGTTGTAAACACAAATTCGTAGAAATGCAGCCTGCCAGTTTTGATATCATTGGAAAGGGCAGAAAAATGCTACAAAGGTGTGGAATTTGTTTTTAACTGCATTAACCTAGTCATTAGTTATAATTCATTAATAAAAAGAAGTAGTAATAAATAATCTACCGTGAGGCTAATTAGAGAATCAGCGTGCAGACAGGCGTTGTGAAAGCGTGTACTTAGTGCAAAGTGGACTCTCCGCAAATTACAAGAGGGTCCCTACTTATCGCACCGATCATATCTAGTGTAGAGATTTAGACTAAGTAAAAGTGAAATTATCTCTGAACAAGCAAAAGAATTTCGACTAAACTAGAAAATTAGACTCGCAAGAGTGTATGCATGTCAAATTCCGTTCATCAAACTAACCTAGCCAACTACGGAACAAGAATGGCAGAAACTAAAGAGTGATGTGAGTTTACTGCAAATATTTACAAAATATTCAAAATGAAAAGATAATTTTGAAATAAAATTCAAGTACGGCACAAGAACAATTCAACTAAAACACAAAAGTAGGAAATACGGATCTTTTGCGCTTTTCCCCCAGCCCTAATTTTTGATTTTTTTGACCAATAACTTTGAAATTTGGTGTGGGTGCATACTGGAGGCTGGTGAATTCAAAAATTTTAAAATTTTAAAAAAATGTTAAAAAATTTTAAATTTTTGTTTGGTAAGGGGGGGACCAAGGGGAACCAAAAAATTTTTTTAAAACTTCTGCTGAAAACATGCATGCAGGGGTTTTCTGGGGCGTTGAGCACGAATCTGAAATCCGTTTTTCGATTCAGCTTTTCGTCAGCTCAGTATATTAGCTAAAGTTGTAAGCTTAACATGTAAGCTTATACTGAGCTAACGAAAAGCTGAATCGAAAAACAGATTTCAGATTCGTGCTCAGCGCCCCGGAAAACCCCTGTATGCATGTTTTTAGCAAAAATTTTTCAAAAAAGTTTTTGATTCCCCTTAGTCCCCCCTTAGCAAATAAAAAATTAAAATTTTTTAAAATTTTAAAATTTTTGAATTTTTGAATTCACCAGCCTCCAGTATGCACCCACACCAAATTTCAAAGTTATTGATCAAAAAATCAAAAGTTAGGGCTGGGGGGAAAGCGCAAAAGATCCGGAAATACAAACCGTTGACAATTAATAAAACCAAAAGCCCTCTCAAACCCAGCGAAGTGTAAATAATAACATAAAAGGGGCCCGGTTGCACAATAGAATTCCCACGCCTAGATTGAAACTTACGAGCTCAGTTTTGAGAGAGTGTGACAATTAGCTATTGCAGCTATTAGCAATTGGACCGTACATAAGAGTATAATTTTACATTGATTGTTCACGAATTTAGCATCACAATTTGAGTAATTTGATTTAGAAATCCCAAAAGTGATTGGAATAATTCCACACTAGCATGATTTGTACATGCCAGTGTAAAAGTTTCTTACTCTTACATTATGTACTTTTGGTATTAATAGTGAGTTCAAGGTGTCGGGAAAAGTAACAACAACATTTAATTACTGTATGATTCTGTTGAGAGCTGCCATGGAATAACTACCAAAGCAAACAAATTAATATTTTGACTGTTTGGCTACAGATAAGTTATTTTTTCCCTATTTTGCAAAGATATGTCTTTGGAGACACTCTAGGATTTGAGTATTCTCAACTCTGTCGCTTCTTCTGCACTGACTCTACAGAAATGGTAGCTGTGTTTACTGCTATAGTTTTAAAAATGTTTTAGATTACTTTACTCATCAGCCGGCTGGGTTCGACAATGAATATGGCACTGGGAATGTCAGTAGTCAGCATAATCGAAATAATATTATTCTTCACTAAAACTGGTATTGTTCGAAAACAGAAGTAACGCCTTTGTTAATGTAAAAATGATGCTAAACTGAAAATAAAGCTTGACAGTCTCATTTTGACCGCACAGATATGCACTATTTAAGGTTTGCTTTACCATTGCTTGTTACTTTTTGTGCAGTACTCTTATAGTGATTTTTTAAAACGCAGTAACTTTTGCAATTTAGGGAGTTGGAAAGAGGTTTATACATCGTTTTAAAGCATATAATCAGGATATTCACTTGGTTTACGAAAACAGCAAAAAAGCTTTGAACATGGATTTCTCAAAACTGTAGAATCAACCAAAATTTCTTTTGGTGTCAAGATATGGAGGACACATGGGACGAAGAACTTTTTCCTAAATTTGGCGTAGCAGGTATTAATGATCGGGAAAACAGATCAAATGCACAGTAACACGAAATTCCACAACTTCGCATTGAGTTTTCTTACTGCTGGAAACGTTATCCCAATCTGTCCCTCCGCAGAAGTATAGATTGCCACTCTGCCAAAACTCTCTGGAATCCGTCAAGCAGGTTTTGAGAAATCGATGTTCAAAACAAAATAATCGCATTGCCAAAATGGTTTTTCAGCCAAATATCTAGCTTAAAGCTACAAACGGCAGCTAATAGGTATTGAAAACTTGTGCAGTCAGACTGTGCATCGATTGAGTATAAATGGGCCAAAATTGTCTGTAAGATTTGACGGTTATTTGAAAACAGATTTCTTCGAAAATGGCCATTTTTGACCTCCAACACCGTTTTTGGCTTATGCTGACTTAACACTGGAGACACCTCAAAAGTTGTAAAACCAGAAAATGGTTCATTTTAAGCCATAGCAAGCAATCCTGTGTCTCGACATGCTACTGAAAGTAAACTGAAAGTAAAGTACTGGCAAAACCTAAACTTTCTTATGTTTTTCCTAAAAATACGGGACTGGTCCCAGAATATTAAAGACTACGAAACTAGATTATTTGTTAAGTTTTAGCCATTTACGTAAAGGATTAAAGCTGTATGAGTCAAAAATATCAAAAATACCCGAAAGGAAACCAGCACCTTAATGTATTATTGATTGACAGTCCAAATCAAGACGAAATTGGAGGAAATGTTGAAGGATTGGTTGGTATAGCTGGAAAGTGGGCACCAAAAGAAACATTTTTGCTTTTTCTACGTTTGAGCTATCTCTAGTGGTTAAGTCAGTAAAAGTCAATAACGATTTTGAGGGCCAAAGGGCCAAATGATAGTCATTTTCGAGGAAATCAGTTTTCTCAAAATTACTGCCAAATCTTAGGGACAATTCTGGACCCTTAATACTCAATCTATACGCAGACTAATTGCTCATTTTATCCATGCCCAATCGCTGATGATACTGCTCGAAGCTAAAGATTTGGCCGAAAAATCATTTTGACAAAATTGTTTTGAATTTTGTTTTGAACATTGATTTCTCATAAGTTACCTAAAGAATTCGTGTAATAGTGGGCAGAATGAAAATTCACTCTATTGCGGAGGTCCATTTTTTATGGTTTGGATTTATACGTTTAGGGTTGCGAGAAAACTCAATGCGAAATAGCTAAATTTCTGGTTGCTCTGCATTTGTCCCATTTACGTCTGCTGAGCCAAACCGTCCCTCGACTCATATGTCCCCTATATAATGGCGTAATCAGTTTCTAAACAAATTCTGCAGTTTTGAGAAACCTATCTGTATTTATTGTGTATTGTGTGTATATAGTATAATAACGTGATATTATGTATTGGTGTGTCAGAAAAGTAAGTTATTTTGCCAATTACGCATAACGAGCAGAATGTACTTATTATAAGCTTTTAAATGATGCATAGGTATATATGTCACTTTCCAACACCTAAAATTAAGAAAGTTACAACGATTCACAAAATATTGCTCAAAATGAAACCAGCAAGTTGAAACAACTAAAATTGCAAATGAATGCTGCGGAAAAACCTTAATTGCTGCCGCATATTCAGGCAGCGCTTTAGTAGAATTCAATATTCATTACTAGCCGGCCAGTTCAGAACCTATTTACGTTTATACTTAGTTTCTTTTAGATCAAGAAACATCCATTTAAAACTAATTCGTTGGAAAAAGTGAGTCGATGCAAAGTCAAGGTTGCGTTTTCTAAGAACAAGCAGAAATTACCTGGATAAAGAAAAACTTTCCAAGACAACTCCAGGTAATGTTACGAGCAGTAAAACTAATACAAACTCGAAATCCTCAGCTTGAAGAATTTGCAGGCAACAACATCGGCTGAACAAAATTAGTTTAATCATACACAAAATATATTATTTCTCTACTTGACTTTGAATTTCAGATTAACAGTTATTTGAGAATGCTGCAAAAAATCATTGACTACGTTATCTTCATGTGTTTACTAAATGAGACTAATTCAGACTCATGATAAATCATGTTGACAACAATCGAACAGAACTAAGCGAAACCACGTAACCTTGAAGCAATCTTGTGAAGTGAAAGAATCTGCATCGATATATCAGAGAACTCCTAACCCAACCACAAAGCAAGACGATGCGCAGAAACATCCACAGGGGTTCTTACTTATGGCGGGTCACGAATCTCATTTCGTGGTGAGGATAGGCCTGTAGTCCTGTGTCCGACTCACTACTTGGTAACAGAGTGCCCGCTGCAACAGTTTTACAACTAAGTACTCCTGTTTGTATTGTATATATTTCTATTGTATGTATGTATTGTATGTATTGTATGTATTTCCTCTTAGCTAACTAAATCAGCGACTACAGTCAAAGGACTTGAGATTTCATTTAGTGAATGCACAATGTTACAATTAATAGACTTCTATTGAAATCGGGCTAGTTTATGACGGCTACACTTTTGACAAGAAACGGTCAAATTGCAAATTATGCTTTCTGCGGCATACTAATTCTTACCAGTTGTTCTGTATCTATAGTTATCATCACCATGCTCGGCTAAGTCGTGGGTCCGAGTCCCACCGGAAATCTGAATTTTTCCATAGTTATATGTGTCGTGGTCAAATAGCAAAACGTGTTAATTTGTGAACTGACCAAACATTTTTGTCAGATTGCAATCTGACATGTCAGATAGCAAGCAGAACTCTATTAAACTTGCAGAGTTACGCCTACCTGAGATGCCAGATTGTGACCTGACCAAAGTCAACCTGTCAGATTGCATTTTGCAAATTTAACATTGTCAGATTTTAAAATTTAGTTTTTAATTATTTCCATTACTAAAACTTGGAATCTGTTAAATTTTAATCAACCAGCTAGCTAGCCAAATTTAACTTTGTCAGACTGTAAAGTTTTTGCAGAATGTAAAATTAAATTCTGCTCGCATTTTCAGCCAAATCTATTACTTATCAGATATATTTTATGACGTCTTTAGATTCGTGTATTAACGGTATATGTAATTTTCCAATCGATTGCAGTGAAGTGCAGTTGAGACCAGATTTCTTACACTTCCAAATATTGGTTTTGCAGTGCTTCTGTGACGGTCAGCAATGGCAGCATGTTGTATCCCTCCCTGGCAATGTCATACGTTCAGAGTAGATGATAATATTCAATGCTAGTGCATGTTTTCATTTTTTCTCTAGCCGTCTCTACTGCAGCAATTTTCTCGGTGACCTCTGGAAGCCTTGTTGGCTTTTTGTTAGGATAGTTTACGGTAGTTACAAATACGTTTGGTCAGTTCACGATCTGACACGTTTTGCTATTTGATAACGAAATATCTATACTTGTAAAACTTTAAGTTACAAATTTTTTAATAGCCAACAGGCCATGCCAATTTGCTCAATCAATATCAGTGTTTAATAACGTTTGATTCAAGCATTTTAAATATCTTCATTTATGCCTATTTCTTCCTTTGCGGAATCAAGGGAGAGATCTGCTTTTGTGTTGCTCGATTAAAGGTTGTATCTGGTAACCTCTGTCATGCTGAAAAGAATCTAGGTTCTGCTGCAGGAAATAATAGTGGCAATCAAGGATCGTACTTTAGCTGCTTACTCAAGCTCAGGAGTTGGTCCTAAGGATGAAGTTACGTTTGTTTGCTTTGAATCCAGGCAGAATTAGCGACTACATTATATAACACAATCTATATAAAATTTGAGTGGATATTCTCTAGCAAATCTCTTGGCACGTTTCAGCACTATTGAATAACTTAACACTATGGCAGTTACAGCAGTTGTACTTTGTCAATTTGATCAAATTTCTAAGCAGCGATGGTACTTATCATCTGAAATTTTGATCAGAAGACCTATAGTAATTGTTAGTTTTAAGGATAGTCCATTTTGCTTGAAATGTAATGCATTAGTATCGCTCAACGAGTAACAAGTAATAAGCCGAACACTAGAGTGTTCTTTAGAGGAACATTTTATGACATCAGCATGCTTGATTAATGATTTGCAGCTCCTCTAAGCTCGAGGCTTTCTTTTAACAAGCAATATATACTTTATTCAAATGGATAAGTTTCCGCTGGATTAACATTTTAAGTAACAGTAAACCTGCTGCGCAACTAATTATTTCAACTCTGAATTCAACTCTGAACTTGCTTACTACTAAAAACACACACATGAAAACATTGTCAGCACACGTTTAACAATTTTCGAGGAATTTGCTTTTACTCTGGAATTAAGTTTTAACATATATATAGGCATTCGTTTCGGTATCAGTTGCAAACATTTGAAAATTTTTGCTATACACCTACAATCTTCAACTATCAGTCTTTAGTCAGAAAAAAGAATGAACGTTTCCAGTGAAATTGCCGTTACTAAATAAAGCATATATGCGTATAAACGGCAGAAAACAAACGCAAACATTAGTCCGCTTGAGAGAAAAACAAGATTTCACACACAAATCATACTGGTTCTAATAGGCTTAAGGCATAACGTTAAACTACTGCTCACACGCCTTATGGTAAAATCCATCTTTACAAACTGTGTGTGACGACCCGGGCTGAGCAAACATAAAGGACCCGCTGCGCTGAGACGCTGTGGGAATAAACTAAGTAAATTGCCTTCAGCACATAACACCTATTTAGGGAAATCTGTTTTGGACGGAGATCCTAGACCTGAAAGTATCTTTTTCGGTTTTCTCTTATGCTCTACTTCTTAGCCTCTATTGGATAGAATCATTTCTTTTTGACAGAGGTTATTGTTTATATCACTGGCTCTACTAATGGAAGAATTTATGGTTTGAGAATTTAACTTTTAATGCCAATATTTAATTTGGATACTAAAATTGCACAAAACCAAAATTTCTAAAACAAAGTATATATAATATTTAGATTCAAAGACACAATGAAACACATTGACTATATACGTAAACAATGTAGATTGTAAAATCCTGAAGATTCTGCATTCAAGTCTAATGATGCTGTTATCGTGATGAATTGAAACTTTCCCTGGTGTGCGTAATGTGTAAGTAGAAGAGTTTTGAGAAGATGAAAATAATGCTCAACGAAGTCGTGCGCCCACCTTTGAGCAAAACTTATTGTTTGTTTAGTCATACCCTTTGTGAATTTATTTACTCAAAAGGTTTCTTTTTCACTACACTTTTAAGTCAACGCACAGTTAATTGCTTTGAAAATGCTATTTTCATGTAATTACATGAACTTATTAAATTTCAATATTGACGGGTTATATCAAGACAATGAGGCAAACGCGGGCCAGCAGGCGGATCCACGAATGATACAAGGCATTAATCATACAGAAATAATGAAAAACGCCTGCCTGCAGTCACTAAGGCCGAAGCCTTAGTCCGAACAGGAGAGAGCCAATGGGCGCTGTGAGCGCTCTTACCCAGAGAGAACTAATCTCTGCAGCTCCTACCTGGTTGTCCAAGAAGAGGACAGCCAGCTCGGCTCTATCTGTGCCACAAAATAGCCAGAGAAGGTTTTATCAAAACCTCTCTGACTGTGCTATGCACAGAAAGAGGACTGTAGTGGCCCGCACATCTCCGTAGAGATACAAACATGACTATGGCTTCGGCCTTTAGTGACTGCAGGCAGGCGTTTTTCATTATTTCTTTATGATTAATGCCTTGTATCCTTCGTGGATCCGCCTGCCGACTGCATTTACCTCATTTTCTTGATTTTTTAGTTAGTTAGTAGTGAATACTCTGCAGAAGTTGATAACTAACTTAGCAAGAGTACAAAATGCATAAGATTATGACAGCTGGCATACTAGCTCTATGTATTATAAGCGTGACACATCCTCTGCACGCTAACGGCTGACCCCCCCCCGCAAATTGGACCCTTCACTTTAAAAAAATTGGCCGCTATGTTTGTGTTCTAAAGCTCGAAACATGCACTAAACTCGCACACGTAGTGCTTGTGTTTTCGAGCTTTAGCACACCAGCATAGAGCGAGTGAGCTTATCCACCGTTTCGACTGGGTACCAATTTGCGGAGGGGGGGTCACTGGGGTCCAATTTGCGGAGGGAGGTCAGCCGTTAGCGTGCAGAGAATGTGTCACGCTTATAATTCATAAAGTATGTGAGCTGTCATACTCTTATGTATTATGTACTCTTGCTATTAGTGGTGTACGGAAGCACGATTTACGAGCGTCTCAGTCAGGTTTGTCAATAGAATTAATAGTTAATATTTAATAGTTATGCAAAACTAAAGTATATAGTGTAGAGCTGAACTCCAGCATAGACAACTCAGCTGCACACCAAATATAAAGCGTCGGCACGGCAGAGGCATGGCGTGTGTCTCTGAATGCACGAGAGCTGTTTCATAAAGTATACGTATAAGTTATAGCGTTGTTAGAGTTAGTTAATTTATAGAGAACGTTCTTAGTGCGCATACGTATAGCTTGAAGCCCGATCTTTCAGAAGTCAACACTTGGTAAAAAATATATCTAAGCAAAACTACCTGCTGGTCTAACTACCTGTTTATTCAATGAAAGCGAAGATAGAGGTGTTGGCCGCAAGGATGAAGTGCACTTGCTTAGTTCAGCAGAATTGATTATGCCTATCTTTTTCTCCATTCACGCAGTTGACAGGATTGCTTTATGGCGCGACTCCACGGCTAAATGTTACTGGTCTGCCATATTGATTTTTGCGGTGCTTCTCTGTGGGCACCAGTTTTATAAAAATATCACAGCATTTTTGCTGTACGATGTAGACCTCAATATAATGGTAAATGAATATACATTATTGCAATCTTCAAGTAATCACTTAACTTGATCAGTATTTGTAATTGAAACTTGTGACCTAATATTTATAAACATGACAGCTGTTGAACAACCGTCGTTATCTAAATGCGAAATAGATGGAAATTATTGGGAAGTGGAAGGAAAGTACGTAGTATGCAATTTGCATTTAGTAACTTCAGCATTTACGCGTCGTAATTTTAAATTTGGCTGATTGAATTTTTAATTTGTTTATTTCATCTATGCCCATCCAGAATTGACTAACTTCTTATATTTTTGTCGGTTTGTAGGCACATTGTAAACGCAGCTGACACTTCTTCTTCTTCTTCTTCTTCTTAGAGATTATAGACTCATTGTAGTCTTAGTGAAATCTATGCATAGGATAAATACTAGAGGCTAAAGAGATATCGAATAACTTCAGGTTTCTGAAACACTGTATTTACGCACATGAGTAACTAGTTTAGTTTTGTATTTGGTGGGAACTGCACAACAATTATTTTCAGATAGTCAGTGACCAGAGTATTCCGTTTCCAGCTGTTACAGTATGTAATTTGAGTCCATTCGATCAAGAAAAGTTGCAACATGTGAATGAAATCAATAGCTTGGTAAGAGCACGAATTGACAAATTGATTTAATGAATTTGTTTGTCTGCAGTATGACGTGCATATCTGATTGATGCATTCCTTTCATAACATATTTACTTCAACCACTTAAAATTTCACTTCATGTCAAGAAAAACTTAAAAGTACAACACTGGTTAGCGTGAACCCGGAAAATCTTCTGTAGAAATGCCGATTTTAAATTAGAAATTCAAAATGACATCAGGATTGAGCACTAATTATCTGCATTGTACAACATAAGAACGCAGAACACAGATTTAATGGGGCATTTAAAAATACTGTTCAGAATAGAAACCATGACTGTAGTCCAAACCTCTTCAAATTAGTCAGCATACAAAGCAGCTAAAGTTTAAACCCCACCATTACAGGACCCGCAAGAATCAGTGCTCTTCTTTAATGTATGAGTTACATTTTACAATGTTGGAGAAAACGTTTTTTGGCCTGATTAAGTATTAATATTATCTATGTTCTCCAGGGTGGTAAAAATTACTATGTCTTCCCATAATTTACAAACCGATACCAACGGATTCCTGTGACTCTTGGTATATGATTATCGCATAGGTGTGGGTTCAATTTGGTTTATTTTAGCTCATGGCTTATGATGAATTAACGACAGTCATTGCAAACAGTGACAACCGCAGCAGCCAATCACAATTTCGTATGCTACAAAAATTATAATAGTTATCTTCTGGCATTGTATGATCTTTTGTTATTCTCAGTTACAAATGTCAACTGTAACCCATAGCACTATAATCTGTTATAAATTATAATACGGAGTTGGTAGAGAAATGTGCCATATACTGCTGTATCAAATCTCTTTTAGGCAGTAGAAGAAAACGAGCTGCTGATTCAAATCTTGTAATGGAATACAAAAACTACACCTACGCAATATCGTATGTGAAGGAAAACTGCGACTCAGCATGCTTCCGACATGGAATGTGGTGTGACTTCTCAAGTCATGAAAATTTTGACGACCAGTTCCATACAGCTGTTATGAATAGACTGTTTTCAGCAGCTGGCAGCCCTTGCGCATGTTATATGAACGCTTGTAGGACAACCAATTGTCCTACAAGGATACAAGCTACCGGTGTTTGTAAACATAAAATCAACAGCCCTACGTAAGAATCAGTTTGGACTGCAATCTTTAGTACCGTTGAAAGATGAAATGAAAAGAAATGAAAATACCGTTAGTATTGTTTAGTGTTTAGTGTTGTATCTCAAATTGATCGCGAAACAAGGAAAGTCCCCTTGGCATTATCACAAACTTTTTTTACATATTTAGAGATTAGACTAATCTTTTTAATTAAACCCGAGCAAATCACGTTTTGTTAGTATATATTATTCTTTATTACAAAGACGTGATTTAGCCAATTTGAAATCTCATACTATACTGGAAACTAAATGCAGACACATCAGCTGTATGCTCTATGCGACTCCAACAAAATATTAAGATGAATTTAGAGTTTATAACGGTCAAATTGAAAAGCAACTCTAACATTGGAAAGAGTTAAAGGATAACAGAAGAAAGTAGATTAACGTGTGATTGCTTCTTACATTACCCATTCATTAAAAATGAGCCGGTGTGATTTCAGATGCGGAACAGGTATAACTAATGGTGAAAGACTATGCCAATGTACAGGTAATTATAGCGGATATGTCGCAGTACAGTATAGCATTCAGTACAGGACGGCATTGTACTAGTACAGTATGGCATGCTCTGCTGTACTAAAGTCTGACCAAAAAATCTTGGAACCTAAATGTGAGCGCATGTCCTGAGTTAACCTTTGAAGTTAGTCTAAATAAATTATATATTTTTAGAAACTACAGGAGGAGGAGGATTGGCCAAAACCATCACATTCGGTTTATATCAGGTAATCAGATACTAAATCGATAAAAACGCTTCACATTTGGAAAGAATATGCTAATTAATTCACACTCTAGTATATTGGTCCTTCGCTCAAAACATTGCCAAAAATCTGGTCACATCTGGCCCATGTCCGATAACCGGGTGCCTAGGTCACTAAAACTGTACAGCCGAAATAGACCTTCCCCCCGAAAATGCCTTCCCCCCCGAAATCGCCCCCTCCCGGGATTTTTGCTTCCCCCCCCCGGGATTTTTTGGAGGCCCAAATTTTTGCAAAAAAATAGGTACCATTTTTGGCTCATTTTTGCAAGAAATCTTCCCCCCCCCCCGGGCCCGGGTGGGGGGCCCCCGGCAAGCCCCCCCCGGAAACCCCCCCGGAAAAAATCCCTAAAAAATACTCTGATAAATTGGGTATTTGACCTTTTACATCGAAAGTGAGAATTAAGAAAAAATCATAATCTCACTGCAAATATAAGAAGTTGAAGTGCTTTATCGATTTAGTATCTAGTAACCGGATAAAGGCCGAATACAATGGGTGTAACGGATTCTCCTCATCCCGAGGATTATAAAAATATATATACTTTATATAGGCTAACTTCAAATGTTAACTCAGTTCGGGTCCAATATACTTGGTCTGACTTTAGCATAGTATAGGTTTTGCTGTCTAATCAGCGTTTACTCTTATTACAATCAGTGCCGCAACTCAAAAGTTGTCGGCAGGAACAAAAATTCAAAAAACTCCAAATCAATAGTCTTCGTTAAGGTGGCTAACACTAGTTATGTAAGTTTAGCTCTTGTCTTGCACATGCACTATGCCATTTGATATAATATTCGTACAAATTGTGATATCTCCCGGAAAATAATCGCAAAGCCGACAGGGGTTTCACCGGCCGGCTACCTGTGGGATGATCGCCGGCCTGTCCGGTCGAACCCTTCGGCCGGCGGCCGGTGAGCTCTTAGTCCAGCCGATGGCCGGCCAGCTGGCTATTGGCATGGAACAGTTTGCAGTGCAGCTATTCTGGCTGCTAAGATATTGATTTTCGGATGTTGTGTTAGAAAAATGTAGGTTACCCTGTACATTGCCTGCACAAGCCAGCCCAGCTTAAAATCAGGATTGTTCGCAGTCTTTGCGCAAGTATGCAGCTCCAGCTTCCAAACCACGGTCCTGTTTAGATATATGTCCAGTTTTTATCCTGGTAGTGACTTCGCTGGAGCAGGAAGATGATGAAGAAGAAGAAAGTAAAGTATGAAACTAAGTCTGAGGCTATATTTTCAAAGGTCGAGAGCCCGCAATGAACCTGATGTTGCCACTTCAGTTTCGTGTATTTAACTGGCATATTTAAGGAACGGCGAAGAGTAGGGCAACCGTAATAACACTGGGGCAAACAACTCCGGCTCCTGCAGCATTAGACACATGCTACTCTTCTACAACACTGTCAACGACAGAGTCCCCGTCCTCATTATTTTCTTCGGTAGCATCATCTAAGTCAATGTCAATACCGCCAATCCCTTCCACGTCGTCTGCATCTCAAACATCAGCGTTAGTAGAGGATTCAACAACTCAAACGTCAACACTAGCAGTTACCCCTACTGCTCAGGTATCGACAACAGCAGCGGTATCAACATCTCCAACTTTGGCCTTTGCAACATTATCATCCTCTGAAACCTCAACTTTAACACAGCCCTCCACGTCCCAACAGCCAACATTATCAACTTTATCAATGTCGCAGATATCAACAGCAGCAGCGTCTTCATCATCACAAACACTAACCGTTGTCAGATCTCCATTATCACAAACGTCAACGTTTGCAGCGTACTTAACATCTGTAAGACCACTATCAACATCTCATACTTCAACATTAATTTTCTCTACGCCTAAGACATCAAAGTTAACAACCTCCACAACATTGCAAGGACCAAGCATTGCATCTTCCGTAACAACCTTTTCAGCCGTGTCATCAAGTGCAGCGGCTAAAGGTTTAGCTAATTAAATTCATTTTTTAACCTGTGAAGTTGTTGTAGCTGTGTGGTAAAAGCAAACAATGTCTCCTTCTATTTTGCAGAAAGCAAGAAGAATTAGATTTCGCCTTGCGCAATGAAGGCAAAGTTCATATGTCAAAGGGAAATGGTTCTTCCATCGTTCCTTCTAAGCAGGCTCTTTCTAGTTACTCGTGTTTTATATTTGACTTGCTGAAAATACAGAGTTTTCAAATGTATTATGTTACTGCTTCCCATATAAATTTGTAATTAACTTAGCTCAATATACTATTTAGAGAGTATAAAAGTATCTTTGAATCAAAAAGTTGTGTCGGATTTATATGTTACAAGCAAACTCTTAGTATACAACAATATTATATGCAATTGCCAATAATAGGAGCTTCTAGTTTCTGAAGTTTGTCATACGCGGTTTTAAATGTTATGTTTTTAATTAAACCGTTTTGAACGGTCGTCTTTTGAACGATCATTCAAATGCATTTATTTAGCCAATGCGCATGGATTCGTCGATCTTATTTTGGCGCAAATGGGATTTAAAACGGTAGGAGGTCTTTCTAAGATTGCTTTTCTCTGTTGTATGAAATGTTTATCTTCCCAAACTAAACTCAGATCCTTAGATCAAGAAGACAGATGCAACCTTATATTTCTTAAGGTGGTGATTCCTTTTGGGCACATAATTGTTGGTTGACGGTTCAAACCAAGCTGAAATGTGATGAAACTTTCCAAAATAAATTCATTTGGTGATCTAACACCCTCCGCGCAATCCCGCTTCAAAATTTCGAGATTTCCGTTCAGGGCGGTTTTCGTTCATTTTCAGGGCGATTTAAGAGCTATGTCTAAAAGCAAAGTTGTAGAGCACATAATAAGCTTTAAAAATGATTATAATTCCTGGGAATAATTTTCTACATACAGTTCTAGAACTTCAAATTTCTGATTCTCACTGTACATGAATGTTATGAAGCTGGCGTTTTTGCAGGACGTTTATTATCGTTCCCGATGTATTTTCTCAAAATTTCTTTCACTTTCTTTCTGCACTTTCTGCAACTATACCTGCACGTAAGAGGAGCACAGCCTTAAGCAAGAAAAAACATTAATTGAACGATAGCGACGGACAAATTATAATACTATCGAATGCGGTCATCAAACAACCAGCACAGGACTATATTATCTATTTTAAGCTCTAGCTGCAGATTGATTGTACTTCATCAAAATAATTTTGATTTCAGAAGGAAAACTTGTCAAGAAAGGATACTGTATCATTGAACACTGCATTTAAAGTAGTTCTATCTATGATATCAAAGAGTGTTTCGAAAGACCTCCCATTTTCAGCAGGTTCTGTTGACGTGCTTTTCAAATGGTGCGCTTCGAGTGATATGTCGACTTGCAAAAGGTTGGTTTTTTCAATTTCTACATATTTTCAGTCTGTGACAATATTAATGTAAGTGAAATTTTGTAAATTTGCATTTGCATGCATTTTATAATATGCTGAGAGTAATGACTCGTATAATAAATTTTGCATAGCAAATGTTAGGAAGATATGTATAACTTGTAATAAGAACACCAATTTCAATGCATAACTTGTAATAGGAACACCAATCTAGTGAAATTGTCAATTCAATTGAGTTATTGTAAAAATTTGTGTTTTCGTAATTGAAATTGGTATTTCACAGCAATAATTGTTGTTTGTAATAAAATTGTCTGATAAGCATTCATATGGTTCTATTTTTTTCTTGGGTATACAGTATAGAGTTCGCAGTCCACTTCTATTGCCATTCCAATTGCAAATAAAAGTACAACTCTAGCCTAAAATTTAATTACAATGTCTGACTTATAAATTTCAGTTTAATCGCATAGCCGTTGTTTGTGCAAATTGCACTTCGGTGAACAAAGGTACGACTAGTTGCCAATCGTAGGATACTATGCGTATCGTCAGAATCTGTGGGTACCGTGATTTTACATCAGCTAATTACTTAACTAATCACTGTGCTAGTTAAAAACTGTTTAACCATGTTGGAGACTGCTTATGTTTTTATAATTAATTTAAAGCGATTAACTGTTTGAATCAAAATGGTCACAATGCAGTATTTCAGGATATTCAAAGAACAATTTTCGGATTCTTTGTATGGGAACTGCTACGTATTCAATAATGCAACGACTGATTCTCAGAGAAGATATGTTTCTGAACAGAACACAGCCAATGAAGGTGGAAACTGTGTTGTCTATAAAAACTATAGTGCCAAAGACTATTCCGAAAGGTCATTAATGACACTACTAATAAGCAAAATGGATTCGTACTTTGAATTTGATTAGCCATTCTAGACACCGATATTACCTGACGAGTTTTGGGATTCTCGGGAAGTTGTTGTCTAAACTCTGTCCGTGCACTCTTCAAAATTTAATACATTTCATTATGGCTTGATGAAGGAGTTTATCTAACTGAGATGCTGAATGCGTTATTATAACAGTTTTTAACTACTAATTTGTACATTTGCATGATTGTGCTAAGAAGCAGAAGTGTCTGTAAGGGTTTCTTTCTTCTTTCTACTTTCTTCTTCTTTCTCATTTAACTGCTAGTCTGAAACTTTTTCGTATCAATACTATTGCGGCCTCCTAATATTTGAAGTATCTGAACAGTCACTGGCGCAACCAGAAAAAATTAGTCGAGCAAAATCTAAACTTCTCCCAAACTACCACAGCAGAAAAAGAACAAAACAACAAAACCAGTTGTGGCTGTTGCAATTTCTGTAGCAGCAAAATGACACCTATGCCAAATGCTTCTACGAGAGCCTCTATAAATTGAATCGAGCATCCTGGCTGCACGCATGGTGAAGATAGCTTCATTGAGCTCAAAATTAAATACCTTAACTGCTACTGTTTTGGTCGAAGTTTCGCATAAGTCTTGATGCGGTTGCGACAAAAGGACAGAAAATATGTTGGAAAGCGGAATTGAGTTAGAAAAACGGCACCGGAGAGCTCGCGTTGGAAACAGACCAATATTTTTTACATTCCCCAAAACATCCATTTTCGCCCTTTATTTTGACTTCAAGAACATGAAATCCAGTTCTCGTATCTGTATGAAATGGTAAATTCCCAACACATCAGTCTAAAATGCAGCAACCTTACGTTGTTTCTTAGTGCATAGGAAAGTATATTAGAAAGTATGTATTTCGAAAAAAACTTGGATACGACTATAAGAAATGAATGATCTAAGCAACCTCTAATTGTTACTCGAATTATGTTTCTCAAGTTTTGCATATGGCTAAAACTCGTGGCCCATCTTGAAAACTGCAGCATTACTTGGACTTTCTACCTGGAATGTAGGAAAGATATATTCTTTCTGCATGCATTAAGTAGATGACGCTAATGGATATTTTGGAAACGTCAGTCCTTACCTGAGTGCGATTATGATTTCGATAATTTGAAAGTAGAATATAGAGCATAAGCAATAAAACTTTCAATTTGGATGGCATCTTATCGTTTCAGGAATTCAATTTATTCTATCAATTAATCAATCCACTTACATGTCAAATACCGAATCCGCAGGTCTGCGGATGCTGATACGTTCGCCAGGACAACCGGATTTGCTTTTGAACAATGGATTTACAATTCCGGTTGGATTTAAAACAACCTACACTATTGAGTTCGTAAGTGATGAGTTGATGTACTTCAGCAGAGTAAAAAAGCAATGTAGTAAAATTTTATGAATAGCTAAGACAACAGTGTGAACAACAGTGACCGACATTGCCAATTTCTTCAAGTATATATTGTCCTGATTTCGGCTGCTTTAGAGGAGTGTAAAAAGACTGGGTGGAAAGTATGGAAATTGTGAAACAACGACAGGCAAATCAAACAAAACTCCATTCTCTCTCTACAATGGAACATATTCTGTCGAGGTAAACGTTAAGTACTGTGTCATCAGCACCCAGTTACTCATCAAGGCTGGCTTACATAAACTGAAAATTGTTGCAAATAAAGCTAGTTATTTCTGACATTAGAAAATTTAGAGAAATGTAACATAACAGGAACGTCAAATCTAGAAAACTTGAAAATAATGATTTTAGAGCTGTGAAAACTCTCTTAATCAGGACTATTATGTACAAAACTGTGGTTGCGGGCATCCGCAATATCCAGTGCCTAATCCTTCTCGATGGTGTACAGAATTTGAAGAGTGTAAGACTTTCTACATTGACATGAGGAGTTTTGCTGTGCGTTTACAGACTGGTGTAGCTGACATGCTAAACGTATATGCATGCGTAAACCTGATTTTATGAGATTTCAAACTAATTCTTGCTGGTTTACTTAATGAGTGAACCCATAGTTGACTTGCGAATCTTATGAGGATGCAACCAAGAGACATTAGAATGCTCAACGCAGCTGTACAATGAGTCTACCTGGTCCCAGTTTCATAAAAAACTTCGGGTTTTCGAGTTGTCAAGTTCTCGAGTAGTCTGCATCAGTGACAACAACTTCTTCTGTATTAAAAATTATATGTAAATGTATCTACGGAAAATTTTATGGTGAATAATTTAATCACCTACGCAAATTATTGAACCAGGAAAAAAATTATAAATTGAGATTTTTAAAAAATTTTCGAGTACAGGACTCGAGCTGACAAAACGACCAGAGAACTTGACTCGAGAGCTCAGGAACTTTTTCAGCGAGACATGCAATGCCACTTGAGATCTGGAAAAAACTTCCAGCCTAGTTTGGCTACTAGGCTCGAGAACTCGAGCATATTTTTATGAACCTGGCCAAAGGACCAGGTGTCTTGTAAGTTTAAGTGCACATTTCAGTTTGAAACGACTTGCCTTTACGTAGATTACACAGACGACTGACTGACATGACTGAAATAACACAGATTTTGTTTTCTAGTGCTAATTAATGTAATAATTAATTTCTAGTGCAGTGTTTGGTGGAGGCCGGTCAATCATACAGGACAAATGAATCACGCTGTCCTAACACTTGCTTGTAAGTTCTGTTAATCTCCTTAAGCATTGCTTATCCTGATTTCTTGCAATTTCAACTTATTTCTTTGTTATGGTAGTGCAACATCTTAATGATTAATGCGTATGCTGTTCTCCCTAAACGAGTTCTAACTATTTGCATTTTTTCAGTGAGGAGCAGTTTGACGTCAAGACGACAAGTGCGATTTGGCCAGCCAAAAATTATGTGGTAAGCAGTTGAAGATAAACCAAATTAAATAATCGACACGGCCTCACCGATCATTTTGATTTTTGTAATACTTGCATATAATATCATATGAGATAAAATTTTATGATCCGGATAGCTTATAACGCTTGAGTCGATTACCTCCTTACCGTTGAGAAAATTTATGGACCAGCTAATTTCTTTGCTGTTCAAAAGCACTATTTATGCGAGGAAACATTTTTTCAACTATCAGGCAAAGTACTACATTCTCATAGAGCCATGGCTCGGAAATACTTCATGTCAAGTTAACCTCTGTTAAATGTTTCAAAACATCTGTGGTGCCTGCGGTCCTGTTTTCCCAAAAACCCGTTAACAAAGAATCTGATTAAGCAGGTTTGAATCTGGTTTGAAACGGCACGAAAATGTATTTATTAATAGTATTTAGACAAATGTGACTAAATAGGTGAAACAGCTGTCGTTAATTTGCGAAAACCTGCTTGAGTTAGCTCCAGCCCCCTCGTGTTTGCCGACATTCAAATTGCATTCAATGAATTGCTCGTAACTTAGGGAGAACTGAACGAAACAACTTAAATTTTAAACTTGATATGTACGACATATGCAGTTTTGTTGGCGCATACTGCTCGTCAGTTAAATTTGTATTATTTTGCTGAACGCTGTAAGTATCTATGGAAAAGTGTAAATGATACATCAACAAATCTGACAGAGGTTGATCGATAATGTCGCAACTAGTATCAATGGATGTTCTACATAGACGTTGTCTGCTAGGCGCACAGTTCATGACTAGGTATTGTTCCGGTTCCCAGGATAAAATGTGTGATGTTTTAGTTGTTGCCAGAACTAACAGACTCTTTGGATTGCGGGAAAACTGGTATTGATCAATGTCGGCATACAATAAGGTACATCCTTGCATTAACACAAACTTTTGTCTCACTTGAGAATGCTATCATTCATATATAGATGAAATGTATTAAACATATTGGTATATATCAGTGAACCTTTTTTCTTTGCAGACGAATGTACGCTTTCGTGGAAATACTTTATGGAAATATGCAATACATAAGATTTTACGAGTCTCCGAAGGAAACTGTGAGCTTTCAATTCTTTTAAGTATTTAACTGCTTGAGACAGAAATGTTCAGCCTAAGACTTTTATATCAGTGCTGTGAAGACTTTCTAAAAGGTAGCCGTGTAGCCGAATGATAAAGGTCGTCTTCGGATCGGAAGGTCCGAGGTTCGAAAACGGGCTTTAACGATCAACACGGCGCAAATGGTGTACAAAGGACCTCAAAATGGCTAGTCATGTGTGAATTCGCTAACCCAGTTTTTCGGTCTGCACGAGTCCAGAAATCTGTCATGTGTGATTAACATGATTCTGGTATAACATGATTCTGGTTTCTGTGCAAGCAGATTATAACTTAAGCAACTACCATTTTGTGAACTTTTAAAATATTAGTTCTGTTTACGTATTCTAAACCATTTTGCTTGAGCATAAATAGCATTATGCATATTCTGAAACTTTGATCCAGCATCTTCCTGCTGTTCCTTTTCTGATTATGCATCACCAGACCATGCCATTATATATTTTGATTTCTTTTATTTTGAAATTATGCTTTAGATTCCTCTGCTCCTAAGCCGACTTGGATCTACCATGAATATGACACTGGGAATGTCAGTGGTCAGCATCATCGAGATTATTACATTCTTCATTAAGAAGAAGAAGTGGAAATAATAAGAATACTGTACAGTAACAAAAGCATAGAAAGAACATTGTGCTGGCAATCAGCAAATGAATATATTTTGCCGTGAATAAAGTCTGTCAGTAAAATGTGCCAATAATAATTTTCTCAACATTATTACAGAAATTTTAAATTGTTGAACCTCCTTCATAATTTCTTGTCTATTATTAAATTCGTCCTTCAATAATCGTAGAGTACTGTAAAAGGAATCAGGTGTTTATCAACTACTGTAAGTTGACCAGGCTATTGGGACCTTAGGCTTGGCCTTCAAAAATCACAATGATGAGTGATGACTCGTACAATGACCACTTGTGATAGACGGACAACGCTGAAAGCGTTAAGCTTGTGGTAACATCTACCGCATTCATTTACAAAACATTATAACTTGTTCAATTTAAGAACGTATATAACATCATTTTAAAGATTGAAATGAGAATAATATCGTCAAGCTTTATGTAACTGTTTTTTAAAGTGATTTACACGGAGAAGACCCTAAGCCATTTTTAAACAAGGATTTCAGAAACCTGTGCAAATTGATCAAACTGACGACCAAGCTGCCGTACTGAGTCTTGTCGAAGGTAATGTTCTAGGTTTCATCAGAAGTTGCCTAGAATTTTGATATTTCAAAATGTCATAAAATGTTTCGCCACTTCGAACGAGAATTTACAATTTTGCTAGTTTCGTAAGCTCATGTGAATTCCTGATTATATGCTAGCTACAGCTAGCTAGCAAGTTTTCGCACAATATTGGTGTCCGAGAGTGCATAATTGGTCAGCTAGCATCCTGGCATTGCTCTTGCGCAAATAATAAAAATTTTATTTAAACTTTATATATTAAATTTTACTCTACCTTGTGAAAGAGCACAAGAAGCTCTTTAAAATGACGTACATATCTCTTCAGTACGTGGTTTCTATCAAAAGTTACAGATGATTTTACATAAGGCTGATTTACGTTTACCGTTTGCACAAGCAATGTAATGTAAGCTCATTTTATAGAAAAATTAAAGCTATTGGGTTTTAGAGTTTGTCATTGTGCTACTTAGGTGTATTATTTAACAAAAAACCACTATGCAGCTGATTGAAAGCATGGCGAACTCCTTAAACCAAAGCAAACAATGAACAGTTGCAAATTCTTTGTTTTTGATTTTTTGTTTTCAAACAAACTTGACCAAATTTTGCGGATATGTTTTGTATCTGCCTACGCTCAGGCGTTTTCTTTGTTTCGGAAAAACGCATTAGTGGGCAAGTAATAGAATTTACAATATTTCAAAATAAGCTGAAAAATAGAAAATGAACTCCTCCGAAAAACTAAAAACGGCCTAGGTGTATAATTTAATAAATCTTGCATAGAAAATTTCAAACAAATTCGAAGAGGAATGAAGGAGGTACTTAAGCTCATATCTTTTAATGCATTTCCTCTTGCGTAGACAGCAAGCCAGCCCGCCCCCACAAAGTAGCAGGAAAGCTCATTTGATGCAGAACACGATAAAGAACAAATGTGCCAAATTTCAAGCCGATTGATTTCAAGTTTTTAGTTCACAGTATCTGTTCAAAGTCCACCCCGGTAGTGGTAGCGGGGGTGTCACCAGGTACAAAATTTTATAGTCACCGATTTCGCTCATTTTCAGGTATAATGTACCCAATAAGTGCCGAAAAACAAGACAAATTTTTACAGTCCAGGGTCAATACAGTTTAGAGATATTGCAGTTCAAATTCCTACAGTCTATTTTAGTATTTACGCCAGTATGCCTCGCTTAGGGCTTTGAAGCCGTGTACACGTATGATAACGGATGACGGCCTATACATCAATACATCAAATCAATACACCAATACATAAAATTAAAGCCTCTATATGGGGCAATTTATTGCTGCACAAATGACAATGCTACGCCAAGTAGGTAGCATAGTAACGGTGCTTGAAAGGTTTGATCAAGCTCATTCCGACTGTTATGTACTGCAAACTTTAACGCGCACTAATTTTCTCATACTGCTTTGTAGAGACTTGATGCAAGAAGATAAAATATTCAGGACATATAGAGCTTGAATTTAATACAAAATTTGGTTATATTTGGAAAATTTGAAAATTTGCCATACTTTGAACTGAGCCGAACCGAACTGAGGCATGCAATTCCACAGTTCAACAGCAGAAATTGCAATGAAACTTAGCACACATGTTCCTTTTATATGTGCAAATTGGCACACAAAATGTGGTTGGAATATCTCGGCTTTCACCCGACTTATGGATCATTGTATTCAAAAATTTGAGAAAATGGCGTATTTGAGCGAAAACGCCAACGCGGTGTCCAAAAGTATGGTCTACTCCCAAGCAGCAGCAGCAGCAGCATGTATTGTGCGAATGCAAATTGAACCTCTATTTATGTACTGTGTTAATATCTATACGCGAAATTTGAGCAGTGGATGGATAGTTCAGTGCAAGACGAAACATATCTCCAGTGGCATTTTTGTAAGTCAGAATTGTGCAAAAACCGACTTCATCCAACTTTGAAAATTTCTGCAAAATGACTGAGCTAACGCAAAAACACCTCGCATAGATATTAACACGCTAGCTAGTCCAGATTAACATTGTGGCAAGTTACAGCTAAATTGCTCTTGCACATCGCTCAAACTTTTGGTAACCGGAAATTTTCCTAACTGTTTCATTTTTCTATGTTTAACACATGCCGGGGTCACCTTTGGAGGCCTATTGTGAATGATAGGTAAAGTTTTGCAACAAACGCAACTGTCTTGTTTTGCGGACCCATTGGGAGTACAAAATATGCGAAACTAATTGGCGACCCCCCCCCTTAAGGTGGTGATTCCCTTTGGTCACATAAAGTTTGCACCATTATTACTCATTCATTACTTGGAGTAGAGAAGCCATTTTTATATCAAAATGTAGCTTGACATTTTCTCTTTGTAATGCATGTCACAAAACTAATGTTCCTTTTCTAAAATATTCTTAACACATTTTAGAAGAAGTATAATTTTCCAGAATTTTTGCAGACTCAAGTAATTTTTTTCGCGAGACATCGGTTATATCATTCGATACATCCATCAAATAGCTGGGGACGATTTTTTATTTATTGTGAATTCGCTCTTCGTTATAGAGATATAAGCTGAAATGTGTGTGTAACCTGTATTTTGCCTACTTTTTCCAAATTTGTCGAGCGATTACTATAGCTAGAAAGCAGCAATCGGGGCAACTAAAAAATCGTCCCTGGGTATGTTTGTGCAGAACACATTTGTTCAGTAGCAGCCCTCCAACTTGCATGGTGAATGCTCCACAATCTTTGGAAAAAATTGGTCGTGTTTTTGCAAAAACTACATTTTATATGATAGCAGCCTACAGGATAGCAGTTGGAAGACGATCATGCGTCGGATAATTTGTCCCTGTGAGACCTTCAGATCGACACCCTTAGTTTGATTTTACAGCTTGCGTAGTTCAAGAAATGTTGGATTATTTGATATCTGCAAAAATGACAAGTTTTCGACGCCAAAACAAGAAAATCGGCTATATCTCACGGTAGAGAAAAGCTAGAAACTTGCTTTAAAAAGCAGAAATGTGAAGCTCAATGGGATCTTTCGAATGCATATAGTCATAACTGTATAGCTGCTGCCAAACGTTCAGAAATTGGGAAAAACCACTCTGACCGGAAATCTCGAATTTTTGAGTCGGGATTGCGCGGGGGGTGTTAGAACGCTAAAAGAAATTATTTCGGAAAGTTTCATCAAATTTTATCTTGATTTACGCCCCCAAATAACAATATGTGCCCAAAAGGAATCACCACCTTAAGGTGGTGGTATCCTTTTGTGCAGTGCTTTTGTGGTGATTTTTTTAAACGCTATAACTTTCGCAATTTTGGGAGTTGCAAAGAGCTTTATACATCGTTTTAAAGCTTATTATCTGTACATTCACATGAGCTTACAGAACTGGCAAAATTAGCAAAAAAAATAGCAGAAATTTTCTGACAAGCTGACATCTAACAGGATGAATATAGACCAAAAGTTTTTGAACATCGATTTCTCAAAACTGAAGAATCGGCCAAAAGTTCTTTTTGTGCCACGATATAAAGGACATATGGGCCGAGGGACGTTTTTATGGATTTGGCTTAGCAGGTCTTAACGGTCGAGAAACTCGGCCAAATGCACAGTAACACGAAATTTCGCAACTTCGCATTGAGTTTTCTTGCTACTCAAAACGTTTTAGCCCAAACCAAGAAAAACGTCCCTCCGCAGAAGTGCGAATTTTGTTTCTGCCGAAAATCTCCGGAATCCGTCGAGTAGTTTTTGAGAAATCGATGTTCGAAACAAAATAATCGCAGTTTTGTCAAAATGGTTTTTCGGCCAAATCTCTTGCTGAAAGCAATAAAGTCCGGCTAATAGGCATTCATAAAATGTGCACTTGGACGATGTATCGATTGGGTATAACTAAGCCAATTTTGTCCTTAACATGTGGCAGTAATTTTGAAAAAACTGATTTCCTCAAAAATGGCCATTTTTTGACCCAAAAAAACAGTTTTTTGCTTATACTGCCTTAACCACTGGAGATAGCTCAAATGTTCATTTTCGAGTCCTCTTTCCAGTCATACCAACCAACCATCCCGTGCCTTGTCTACCAACTGGGAGCTTAAGGCCACAAACCAAAACTTTCTTATCTTTTGGCCTAAGAATACGGGCCTGTCCTAGAATGTTAAAGAGCACGGAAATAGGATATTTCGTAAGTTTTAGCCCTTTGCGTAAAGGATTAAAGCCGTAGGAGTCAAAAATACCCGAAAGGAAACCAGCACCTTAAGTTGGTGATGTCCTTTTGTGCAATGTCTTTTAATCGAATGAACAGTTATAGCAATGCTTCTGTCAGAAACTGTCAGAAATTAGCTAAAACTGCACCGAACGCAAATGTCGAATTTTCGAAGCGGTATTGCGTAGAGGATATTGAAAGCTGAACTAAGTATTTTTGGCAGGTCTCGCAAACTTTCAACTTGCTTTGGGCCGTAAATTAACAATATGTTGAATCACCCACCACCATAAAGGATGCGTTCTTGTTTTAGAGTACAGTCTTGTTCTATCCAACACACTATGCCACTTGATAGAATCATTCCGAACACGCAATGAGAAATTTAACGACGTGTTCATTATGTGTACATAAGCCAACACTGTCCTTAGCTGGTTAGAATATGACAGTAATTAGAATAAACAGAATTCAAGTATAAGGTACCAAATTTACAATGTTTACGACATTCACAATGTCGGCTTCAGATGGTCATGATTTGCTAACAATAACAAAATAAATTTCATAGCTAGATAGAGGTTTGTGCAGGTTGCACAGATGAAATTCATCTCAGAATAAAAATCTTGCACATCCCATCCATAGGTGTACCAGTCATAGTTTCCCTGGAAATTTTGGTTGCGGGGGGGGGGGTAAACTTCGGAAATTTGGTGGTCGACCCCCGAAATGTAATGGGGAGTACCCCCCCCCCCCCGAACCCCCCCCAAAATTCGGACCTCAGAAAATTCAAAAAATGGGCAAAACATGCAAAATTTTCTGTAATTTAGCCCTTTTTTCATCAAAATAAGGCTTGTTCTTAACGTTTTAGGCGTGTTTGCACCGTTTTAAAGCGATTTTAGGCCAAAATTTTAGAAAAATTTTTCAAAAAATGACCATTTTTCGACCAAATTTAGCTAACTTTTTGGGTCCAAAAATCGTTGGGGGGGGTAGCCAAAAGTGGGGGGAGGGATAGTCCAAAAATCTGGGAGGGGGCAAATTTGGTCGAAAATTTTGGGGGGGGATACCCCCCCCCCTAAGGAAACTATGGTACCAGTCACCTGTTTGGGTTGGGGGGGGGGGCAGTAGAAGGTCCAAATTTGGCTCGGGGGACCCCACCAAAATCCGAAATTTGGGGGAGGGGGACCCCCCCTAAACTGTACCCAAGGTTTTTTTAGCTAAAAATGCTCCTTTTTCGATGTACAGTACATTAAACATACTCAAAAGCTTCTGTCAATAGTTTTCGTATGCGAAAATAGGGCTTGAAAATTGACAAATTTGTGCTAAAATATGCCTAAATTAGCCGAGATTGTGGTTTATAATTGCGTATATTACGGGAGTAGTTGAGGTCGGGTAGGGGGGAGGAGGGGGGTCTGGCCTCTCCGTGGGGGGGTCTCACAGGGGGCAAACTGTAGCCTGGTACACCTATATATGTGCACATCGGTTCGCCATAGGTGTAATAGGGGGGGGTACCCCCCCCAGGCATTTTTTCAAACCCCCCCCAAAAGTTTTTGAGGGCCCCCGGCCTCATAGTTTCCTTTGAGGGGGGGGTTGGGGTGGTATCCATCCATCCCCCCCAAAACAGATTTCGACCAACTTCCCCCCCCCCCCAGATTTTTGACTGGCTACCCCCCCCCCCCCCCCCCCCGGACCCAAAAAGTTAGCTAAGTTTGGCCAAAAAATGGTCATTTTTTGAATAATTTTTCTAAAATTTCGACCTAAAATCGCTTTGAAACGGTGCAAAAACGCCTAAAACGTTAAGAACAAGCCTTATTTTGATGAGAAAAGGGCTAAATTACAGAAAATTTTGCTTTTTTTGGCCATTTTTCGAAATTTCTGAGGTCCAAATTCTGGGGGGGAGGGTTGGGGCATAGGTGTGTCAGGGGGGGGGGTGGGGGGGACCCCTCCCCCCAAATGGAGGGGTCGCAGACCCTCCCCCCTAAAAAATTTTTTCTACCCCTCCTGCCTCCCCCCAAATCGGCCTTCGGCCGACCCCCCCCCCTAAAAATTTTCAACCCCCTACCTGAACTTTTGCAAGTTTTTAGCCAAAAATTCAAACATTTTCAAAAAATTAGCGAAAAATTGCTAAAATTCGCCTTATTACCTTAAAAATCGCTAAAAATTGCTGAAAATTGAGAAAATTTTTCAGTTTTTTAGCGAAAAACCGATTTTTCGCCGACCCCCCCCCTCGAAAATTTTTCTTACCCCTCCCCCCAAATCGACTTTTTCTCGACCCCCCCCTCCCCCTTTTTTGCCAAACCCCCACCCTACTTTTTTTCAAACCCCCACCCCCACTTTTTTCGCCAGCCACACCTATGGGTTGGGGTGGGGCAAAGGGTAAGGGAAAGTAAAAACAGGGTAAGTCAAAAAATCTGGGGGGGGGTAAAGTTGGTCGAAAATTTTGGGGGGGATGGATACCCCCCAACCCCCCCCCAAAGGAAACTATGGTTGGGGGGGGTACCCCCATCACATTTTGGGGGTCGACCACCAAAATCTCAAGATTTACCCCCCCCCCCCTCCGAGACCCTAAGTTCCAGGGAGACTATGGGGGTAGTCGCGCAAATTGGTCAAAAATTGGGTATTTTAGGGTAAATTCTGCAAAATTGTTCAAAAAAGTCCGAATTTCTGGCTTAAAGTTGTTTATTATTGCGAGAAATACACGTTTTTAACGGTTTTATGGACTTTCTGGCTCAATGTTGACCTTATTTTGGACTTGGAAACATGTTGGCAATCAAGTTATCGAGTTTAAAACCCCTGTCTAATGTCAAAATTACTTAATGATTTCATGTTTTCAACATTAGCAATGGCTGAAAATGCGATTTTTGACATAAAAATAGAAAAAATTTTGTGTGGAGGTTTGGGGGGTCTAAAAAGGGCCGCCCCTAAAATTCCGGGGGAGGGGGACCCCCAACCCAAATCCCCGTTACATCTATGCAGTTCGGTCGTAGGCAGGCATATATATAGGCCAGGTGTGGCTGGGCAAAAAAACTAGGTTCCGACGGAGGAAGGGGGGGGGGCGTCGCCGAAAATTGCCTAAAACCCCCTAAATTTTCGATTTTTTGCCACCTTTCGGCCAAAAACCTGAAGGGGGGGTAGCAAAATCTGAAAATCGGTAGTGGGAGGTTCGCGGAAATTTGTCGACCCCACTACTCCCCCCTAACTCATCTATCACAGGAGGAACTTTCTTGGGCAAAATCGTTGTAAATTGCTGCGCAAGGTATATACAACGATTTTATCATGAATTTACCACGGATTTTTAATGCAATTTTAATATTTTTAATGGATTTACAATGATTATATCCGATTTTACCATAAAATTTCAATGAATTTACAATGTTCGTTTGTTATACGTATATTTTTACAATAATTTTATCACGTTGTAAAATTGTTGTAAAGCTGTTGTAAATTTGTTGCAAATGCAATTGGATCAATTTACAATGCTTTTACACCTTTTACAACGAATTTACAACGCCTTAAAACAATTTTACCATGTGATAAACTTGTTGTTAAATCGAGGTAAATGTTTACAACGTTTTTACCAAAATTGTACACAACGAATTTACAACGTGGTAAATACGTATGTTATAAAATTGTTAAAACTTAGTTTGGAGCATTGTAAAAACTTTGTAAACATTTATATATCACGATTTTACAACAAGGTTACCACATGGTAACATTGTTATAAAGGCGTTGTAAATTAGTTGTAAAAGTTGTAAAAGCATTGTAAATTGATCCAGTTGCATTTACAACGAATTTACAACGGCTTTACAACAATTTTATAACGTGGTAAAATTATTGTAAATACGTATAACAAACGAAGTGAAACCATTGTAAATTCATTGAAATCGTTTGATAAGATCGGATATAATCATTGTAAATCCATTAAAAATATTAAAATTTCATTAAAAATCCGTAGTAAAGTCATTGTAAAATCGTTGTACCTTGCGCAGCAATCTACAACGATTTTACCCAGCAAAGTTCTTCCAGTGTATGGTCATAGGTGTATTGGGGCGAGGGTAACCCCCCAAAAATTTTTGTGGGACGAGACGCCACAGGAAGAACTTTTACGGGTAAAATCGTTGTAAATTGCTGCGCAAGGTACAACGATTTTACCATGATTTTATCACTGAATTTTATTAAAATTTTAATATTTTTTAATGGATTTACAATGTTTATATCCGTTTTACCATGAGA
>JASAND010025061.1:0-48278 GCA_030248195.1 Trissonchulus latispiculum
TTACAGTCCAGCTCATCTTTTTCAGAAGTCAGTGATAGCAAGCTGCCAGCTGAAATCGCACTAGTATGTAAGCTAAACTATATATATATATAACGTAATATAACAAGAGCTATAATATGCGGGGCTAGAGCTAGAACGTTATTACGATTACGTGCTGAATAAGAGATCTGACAGTTCCTGCAGTTGTCTTTATAGCGACTAATAGAGGCGTTTAGGTCAGGAGATGTGTATATACATTTTATGTCGACATTTCTTGACCCTCACTGAGTACCTTGAGGTTTACTTACAAGCTTGTTGGCGTCGTAATATGAGCCCGAGAAAGCTGAGCTGCTCATATTAAGCATTAAATTCTTGTCTTTTAGACATTTAAATGCTGGCTCATATTAAGCATTTTGAATCTTGTCTTCTACCCATTTAGATGCTGGCTCATATTAAGTATTTTAACTCTTGTCTTTTACGTATTTAAATGCTGCCCTTAGCTCATATTGCATTTTACATGCGACTGCAAGGAGCATTTTTCCTACTTGTATATATATATATATATATATATTATATATATATATATATTTGGTTTTTTATTTTTTGCTGCCTTCTTAAGAAGTTGTTTGCATGATTTCGGTTTTTGCCTTTGTGTCGCTATGATTTACTCGGTAGAACGATCGTTAAAAAAATTATAACATTAAACGAGAGGTTGCGTATTTAAATCTCGTCGGAGGTACGATGTTTTCAGACCTCTGACAGTGTATGACTGACTGTCATTACATTCGCTAAATCATCTTTTCTTCAGGGAACTGGTTTAGAGGGAGGTAGATGCAACTAAAAAGTTGCGAGCGGTATCAACAATTATTTGCTATGAAAACAGACATACTGGCGGAACACTGAAACAGGACAGAAAACTGTAGTTGAGCTTTAGCATAATTCGCGCAGCTATTGACTTTGAGCCATTATGCTTCCGGGCGTTTTCCTCAGAACTAGCATAGAGACATCCTCCTGCAGAACCTACAAAGACGTGAAAGCATTGAGAAGATTCTCGAATTTACTACGTTTGTCTGAATTTACGTATTTGAGTAGTATTTTATGCATTTTACTTTACTTATTTTTAGCAACACAAAATATTGGCCAGTCTGGAGAAGGAATTGAAGGAAATTGAGGAAGGTGAAAATAAGACTGAAAAATTGAAACGAGTAAGTAATGTAGTTATATTATTATGTGGGAAAATGTGAATATAGGCTAGAGATATGAACAAGTAAATATTTATTTTCTGAGCAATAAATCGTTCAAAAGCAAACATAGTCTATTCATAGGGGATCCCTCGTCAGTAATCATCCGAGTTATGCGGTTTTTCCGTTTTCACGTTTCGATCTCTTTGTCAGACGACTCTAGGCTTTACTGGATACCCTGAGATCCGAAAATGCTGTAAAAAATTGGAAACCCCATTGCCCTTTGCCGTCGAGAAGGTTTGCCTTTCTCAACGGCCCAGGAATCGTCTGATAAAGAAATCCGAACGGTCTCGAAGTCGGTAGCGTGATTAAAACTTCTGTGATTTCGGAGTGATCATGGTTTTTTATTTTATCCACTTTTATTTGAAATAATGATTAGAAAATGTTGGCATTTTAAACTGATGCTAGCTAAGGATATTCATCTAACAATTTTGTTTAACGATCCTGTTGAGCAGTGACGTAGGCTCGTCCGTTTAATTTTGGCACCAATTTGTGCATCGAATTTTCGCCAAATGATTTTAGAGTGGCCTTTTTACTTTGCTGGCTCCTGCCACAATTTGCGCTTTGAAATTAAAAATTAAATCTAGCTAGCTTCTTTCAGCAGATTAGACGCTATTGTCATGAAACTACTACACTACCCTGGCATTTTTTAGTGGAGGGATGGCCCCCACCTTTCGGTTCCCCCTCCACAGCCCCTCCCCACTTTCGCCACCACACTTTTCGGCAAGCCCCTACCCTCTTTTTGGGGGGCGCCCAAAAGTGTCAAAAAATTAGGTTTTTGAGGTCAAATTTTCAAATCTTTTCTCAATTTTTTGCTAATTTATGGACTTCTAAGTTCATGTTAAGCTTAGAAACAGCAATGTTTGCGTTTTTACCTTAAAAATGCTAATTTTTCGTCAAAAATTTAGGTATATTTAGATCTTGGGCTCACTCCCCTCCCCACTTTTCGGAAGCCCCCCTCCCCCCCCCCACTTTCAAAACCCTAAAAAATGCCAGTTGCCGTTGCCAGTATAATCTGTTAACTTTTGTATTTTAGAACACTGAAATTGTTTCCACCATGTTCCATTGCTATTTTCGAGTTCTGAAGTCGGCCAGCTTGGCTCCCCGGCTGCTTCCATTTGTGCTGGAAGGTTTGGCCAAAAATGCCCATCTGATCAATGTGGACTTTTTCGAAGACCTATTCCGGGCCCTACAGCAGCTGCTTCAGACTAGGGTTGGTATATATATATTAATTGATTTTGTTTAAAGATTTGTCGTGCTTTCATTGACAATGACAAAGTTTACTTGCGGAATACAAGACAACTGAAAATATGCTGTATTTCTGCTCTGCGTCTACGCTGGCTGAAAACATTTCCGAACCCTTTGGGTAGAGATGAGCTCTTTTTTCTGTATTCATGCTGCGTTTTGCTGCACATGTGCTGCACTTTAATTTCAGATGAGGGTTGTTTAAGTTTTGGTGCCCTAACTTGGTAGAAGCCAGTTTTGAATGGTTTACCTTTATTTCCGTACTATATACACTGTATCCTGTGAAAGAAAACTACGTTTCTCGTTGAATTCTTTTCTTATTGTAGGAATTGAAATTTCTGGACTCATTGCACTGTATCTACACAGCTCTGATTATCCTGTCCGGAGAAGGGGAAGCCCTTAACATAGATCCGTATCAGTTTCACAAACAGCTGTACTGTCTTATGCCTTGTCTGTTGCGGTGTCGAAGTTTTGGTATAATTGTTTGACACTTTTTTAATAAGATTCTAAATGAGGAAGTTTTGTAATAATGTTGTTGTTTTTAATTTTTAATTTTGCGATATTTGAACTCAGCGTGGTCGAAAACATACCCATACCAAATTTTAGCTCATTTGGTCAAGTTTTAAGGATTTTGAGTGGTGGGGGGTAATCGAGATAAGACCCGTTGTTTTAATCTGCTCATAAATTTCTAAATGAGTGTTAGTATTACGTTTTATTGTTTTCTGGCATTTTTGCTAGTTACATAACAATACTGTAGTTTTTTGAACCTAAGTGGTTGTTTAATTGTTACGGTTTCAGTTTGATTTTGTTACAGAAGAACTGCTGAAAGCCTATAAACTGCTGCTACAGTGTCTGGATATGGTTATTAATAAGCGCAGAAAAGCGGTACGCAATGTCCATAATATGGATACGGTGTAATGTGGTAATTGTAGTCATTTTGCTTAACAACAGCCCCTACAGTACAAATTGGCAATTTCCTCGTTGTTTTAATGGTTTTGTTCATTTATTTAAGTCTCTCAAAGTCGGTTTTGATAGGGTACCGCTTCCTTATGTGGGAAGGTAGCAGGAGACTGTGTAGAGCATCGGTCTTGAGGAGCTCTCCACAGTTGCAGCCATCATTTGAGGTGACACTCCTGACTCAAGAGCTCTGGTGATAGGTGCTGGCACCCCAGACTCTGGTATGTCTAGGAAATTTCTCCACCGGTTGCCTTACCTTACCTTATCTCAAAGTCATTAAGGGAGGGGGTCGCCAGGTACCAAATTTTATAGTCACCGATTTCGCTTATTTTTGGATATAATATAGCCCCATATGTGCCCAAAAACAAGACAAATATTTAGAAATCAGGGTCAATCCAGCCTAGAGATATTGCAATTCAAATCCCTACGATTTAGTATTTACGTTAGTATATATGCCTCGCTGAGGGCTTCGAAGTCGCGTACACTTAGGATGACAAGAGACTGCGGCATGACAAATAGATCAATTTAAAGCCTTTACCAGTAGGTGTTTATTACCGCATAAATTACGGTGGCAAGCCAAGCAACATGCGAGACACGGCGTTTGGACGATTTGGTAAAGCTTCTTCCGCCGGCATTTGCTTCAAACTTTAACTCGCTCTAACTTTCTCATACTGCTTTGTAGAGACGTGGTGCAAGAAGATAAAATGTTCAGCACATCGAGAGCTTCAATTTTATATAAAATATGGCTATATTTGAAAAAGTTGAAAATTTGACATTTTTTGCCCATAGGTGTCCGCCATGTTATCGTAGAATGTCACCCGCCGAGGAAAACACAGGCTATGGGCATGAAACTTTACATACACGTAGGTTTTATGCCAGCCTATTAGCTTGCCAAATTTTATTGAGATACCTTAAGATTTGAGTGACTTATGAAGCAGCAAACATGAAATTTTCGAAAAATGACGATTTTTGCGGCAAAATGGAATTTCTGCTACCAACACTGTGAGCTACTGAAAAGGCCAAATAGGGATTGATTATATGCAAAATAAAGCTCTAACAATATACTGTGCTAATATCTAAACGCGAAGTTTCTACAACAAAGGGTTAGTTCAGGAGAGGACAAAACGTCCACTGACTTACACATTTGTAGAGCAATTTTGAGCAAGAATCTACTTCTCCCGACTTTGAAAATTCGTATAAAATCAGCGACCCTACGGAAAATAACCGCGTATAGATATTAGCACTTTATCTAGTCCAAATTAGGTTTACAGCAAGTGGTAGCCGATTTGCTCTTACACAGCGCTCAAACTTTTGGTAGCAGAAAAATGTTCCTAACCTTTTCATTTTCCTATGTTTAACACATGTCTGGGTCACCTTTGAAGGGCTATAGTGAATGATAGGAAAAGTTTTGCAGCAAACGCACTTGTCTTGTTTTGCGGACCCATGAGGACTACAAAATATGTGAAAATGAGAAAAATCTGAGCTGGTCGAAAAATCGCGACCCCCCCCCTTAAATCTTAACAGTGTATGGATTAAGCGGCTGTTTTAAGTTCTAGTGAACTACGGACGTTGTCGAAGTCAGTTTGTGACTTGAAAGTTGGTTGGAGGTCGAGGTTGGTACTTGTAAACAACCCCGCTAATTTTTAAAAGGGCGGGTCCACGGTCACATGTAACGGAGGATCTGGGGCAAGCGACGTTGAAGAAATTTTGCACCAAAATCGTTGATTGGATGTTTATTTCTTTTACAGGCTAAATTATTGTGCCTGCCGAAAGCGTGAACATTTTTAAAAAAATACCTGCTTTTGCCATAAAACCAGCAACAAATTTCCTTTTTTTTGTCTTCCAAAGGGGGAAAGGTTAAACCCCTGAGACCCCTCCCTTTGGTGCGACCTTGCTTCTAAATATTTTATGCTTTTGTTGGTTGTTACACTTTCAGATTACAACATGTCGAGTGGCAGCCTTTGCTAAACGACTTTCCCTTCTCTGTTTCGTGCTGCCTCAGTCATTCCTAGCGGCCAGCCTATGTGCCTTGGCTACCTATATGAGTGTAAGTGGCTATATACGGCTTTTTCCAGTAGAAAATTGTTGTTACGTATTTATGTGTTTATATGGCAAAAAGGTTTTATTTCATGCGAAGCCATGCAATTGCAAACAATGCATGCGTAAGTAAGTAATAACAGTGCAGGGTAAGCCATAGTGAAGTTTTGGTATCAGTGTGCATGTTCTTGCTCTATACGCTTAAAAGCCTCTTATTGAATGTTTACTCAAGTTCGTCTACACAGCTACTGTAGCAGTCGGTTGTAGAGTTGATTGATTGTACTTGCTTTGGCGCGCGTCTACGCACGCCTACAGGCGACTTGGACCATGAAATGAACTCACTGTTTAGCTGAACCACCCTTCCTCTAAGTGTGTTGTCGCAGCCTGTATGTCTGGTGAGGTCAGCAATTTTGTATCATTTCTTTGGAGCGTATGAGGCTAAGCAAAAGAGGAATCATATCTGGAAAGCCAGTTCATTTTATAGATGAGTCACCTACTACTAGAGCTGAGAACATTTTGGCTCGTCGGTCCGACCGGCCCTGCCCGGGCCGACAGCCATCGGTTAATGGGCCGAGTTGAAGTGTTTGAAACAAACCTGTTAATAAATTTGCTTTTCACGGGCCGGTGCGGGCCGAATTTTATCAGCTTGCGAGTGCGGGACGTGCCAAAAAAATTTGCCAACGAGTTGGTGTGGCGAAGCATTTCTTAAAGATGACATATTCATGGGGGTGCTCGGAGAGCCCCCCATAATATGAGCTATAAAGGCACTTTGCGGATTTTGAAAAGTGCTAATTAGGCATAACTAATTAACGGGAAGGAATTAAGAGCTAATATTTACATTTTTGAAATCTCCAGGCCAAGAGCTTTCGAATGATACCAAACTTGCCCGGAAAAAATGAACTTTGAAAAAATCGACTTTCTCTTACGGGTTTGAAAGTGGGGTTTTTTTTCTCTGTATTCAGCATGATTTTTGTCAATTTTGTGTTAACTCGATTTTTCGAACGGCCCATAGGGAAAATTTTTCTATACTATTTTTTGAATATCTAGGCAATAGTACTTAGCAAGTTTATGTTTTTTTTCCAAATTTCGATCTGGTTCGATTTTTATAGATGGTCAAAAATGGAAAAAATAGCGTTTTTGGACACCTTCAAGCGGAAAAATTTCTAAGTCCGAAAATTTTAAAATAGTCTAAAAACGGGCAAAAACAGCGTTTTTCGGCCTCGGGGTGGTACCCACATATAGTAAATCGGGGTCGCTGAACACGATGAGCATAGTGCCGACACCGTATCTCGCCTGGTTCATCTGGTTCAACTGGTTCAAAGTTGAACCAGTTCCTGGTTCAAGCTACTGGAGATAGCTAGAAGGCTGAAATTTTGCATACAAAGGTTATTGGGCATGGGGAATTCACTGGTGGTGTTACTTTGGTGATCCGACCCATGGCTGGCCAGATCTGGTTCAACTGGTTCAAAATTGAACCAGTTCCTGGTTCAAGCTACTGGAGATAGTTGGAAGGCTGAAATTTTGCATACAAAGGTTATTGGGCATGGGGAATTCACTGGTGGTGTTACTTTGGTGATCCTACCCATGGCTGGCCAGATCTGGTTCAACTGGTTCAAAATTGAACCAGTTCCTGGTTCAAGCTACTGGAGATAACTGGAAGGCTGAAATTTTGCATACAAAGGTTATTGGGCATGGGGAATTCACTGGTGGTGTAACTTTGGTGATCCAACCCATGGCTGGCCAGATCTGGTTCAACTGGTTCAAAGTTGAACCAGGTCCTGGTTCAAGCAACTGGAGATAGCTAGAAGGCTGAAATTTTGCATACAAAGGTTATTGGGCATGGGGAATTCACTAGTGGTGTTACTTTGGTGATCCGACCCATGGCTGGCCAGATCTGGTTCAACTGGTTCAAAATTGAACCAGTTCCTGGTTCAAGCTACTGGAGATTGTTGGAAGGCTGAAATTTTGCATACAAAGTTTATTGGGCATGGGTAATTCACTGGTGGTGTCACTTTGGTGATCCGACCCATGGCTGGCCAGATCTGGTTCAACTGGTTCAAAATTGAACCAGTTCCTGGTTCAAGCTACTGGAGATAGTTGGAAGGCTGAAATTTTGCATACAAAGGTTATTGGGCATGGGGAATTCACTGGTGGCGTAACTTTGGTGATCCAACCCATGGCTGGCCAGATCTGGTTCAACTGGTTCAAAGTTGAACCAGGTCCTGGTTCAAGCAACTGGAGATAGCTAGAAGGCTGAAATTTTGCATACAAAGGTTATTGGGCATGGGGAATTCACTGGTGATGTTACTTTGGTGATCCGACCCATGGCTGGCCAGATTTGGTTCAACTGGTTCAAAATTGAACCAGTTCCTGGTTCAAGCTACTGGAGATAGTTGGAAGGCTGAAATTTTGCATACAAAGGTTATTGGGCATGGGGAATTCACTGGTGGTGTAACTTTGGTGATCCAACCCATGGCTGGCCAGATCTGGTTCAACTGGTTCAAAGTTGAACCAGGTCCTGGTTCAAGCAACTGGAGATAGTTGGAAGGCTGAAATTTTGCATACAAAGGTTATTGGGCATGGGGAATTCACTGGTGGTGTTACTTTGGTGATCCAACCCATGGCTGGCCAGATCTGGTTCAACTGGTTCAAAGTTGAACCAGGTCCTGGTTCAAGCAACTGGAGATAGCTAGAAGGCTGAAATTTTGCATACAAAGGTTATTGGGCATGGGGAATTCACTGGTGGTGTAACTTTGGTGATCCAACCCATGGCTGGCCAGATCTAGTTCAACTGGTTCAAAGTTGAACCAGGTCCTGGTTCAAGCAACTGGAGATAGCTAGAAGGCTGAAATTTTGCATACAAAGGTTACTGGGCATGGGGAATTCACTGGTGGTGTAACTTTGGTGATCCAACCCATGGCTGGCCAGATCTGGTTCAACTGGTTCAAAGTTGAACCAGGTCCTGGTTCAAGCAACTGGAGATAGCTAGAAGGCTGAAATTTTGCATACAAATGTTACTGGGCATGGGGAATTCACTGGTGGTGTTACTTTGGTGATCCGACCCATGGCTGGCCAGATCTGGTTCAACTGGTTCAACGTTGAACCAGTTCCTGGTTCAATCTACTGGAGACAGCTGGAAGGCTGAAGGCTGAAATCTTGCATACACGGAATTTGTGATTGTTGCTACCACAGTTATGGCAGCGTTCCCAAAAACTAGACGGAGGACAAGTAGGAAAAATGCTCCTTGCAGTCGCATGAAAAAGTTAATATGAGCTATGATGGTCAACATTTAAATGTGTCAAGGACAAGATTTAAAATGTTTAATATGAGCCAACATCTAAATAAGTAGAGGACAAGATGTAAACGGCTAATATGAGCCGCTACGTTTCTCTTGGGCTCATATTGACGCTACTAAAATGGCAAACATATATACAGTTTACGGTTGGCATATAAGCATCAGTGTTTATAAACGATTTGATTGGCTTGGGAATATATTGAATTAATGTGATGATTGCGATGATAACTTCAAATGTGATTTCTCAAGATTTCACAACATAGGTTCCACATTTTCGTTTCTTCATTAGATTGGACTTCGGTTTCGTTTTGTTGACTTATATGGTGGCCTTAAATGTGTATATACTTGGATGTAGCGGTGGAGAAGAAACCATTTACGTACAGCTTTGCAAAATTAATGTTTATGCGTCGTTATTCATGCAAGCCATTTCAGTGTTGGATTAAAAGTAAGCAAAAGCTAAATGAGCGTCAATATGAGCCCAAGAGAAACGTAGCGGCTCATATTAGCCGTTTACATCTTGTCCTCTACTTATTTAGATGTTGGCTCATATTAAACATTTTAAATCTTGTCCTTGACACATTTAAATGTTGACCATCATAGCTCATATTAACTTTTTCATGCGACTGCAAGGAGCATTTTTTCTACTTGTGAGAATACAGTGTTCTAATTGTGTCACAAACTCGTAATTCTACGCATGCTTTTGCCTCCCCGTTTGTCTGAACTTTCAAGTGAAGCGAGTACAGTACTGTTTCTTGTTTCTTTCATTTCAGTCCCACACCCAGCTGGATCTGATGACAGACTCGGAGGCGGCTCTGACTGTGGCCGGTGGGACCTCCTATCTCCCGGATCTGGAGGATCCTGAGCATGCCGGAGCCCTCAGCAGTAAACTGTTTGAACTGCGACATTTTACGGTACGTATTTTACCCTGCGTGTCAGTAGTATGCTTGCCTGTGCTCACTGGGTTTTTGGTCAAATATGGAGTTTTCTTTAATTTCAATTGGCTCACTACTTAACTTGATGTCCTGGTTTCCTTTCGGGTATTTTTCACGCTGACGGTTTAAATCCTTTACGATACTAGCTTAAACTTACGGAATAAGTAATTTTCCTGCTCTTTAACAAACTGGATCCAGTTCCGTAATTTTAGGTTAAAAGATAAGAAAGTTTTGGTTGTGGGCCTTATTCTCTCAGTAGGCAGTAGAGACACCGGATTGATTGCTATGGCTTGAAATAGGGCACCAAAATTAACATTTTTGTTTTACAACCACTGAGCTATTTCTAACGATTAAGTCAGTACAAGTAGGGTTGCGCCGTTAGCAAAATTACGGGGCCCGGGCCGGCCCCAAGCCCCTGCCCCGTTACATGGCCCCGGCCCCGGCCCTGTTACACGGTCCCGGCGGACCCGTTGGCCCGATGGCCCCGGCGGCCCAAGTCCGGGCCCTGTATCATGGCCCCGGCGGCCCCATTGGGCCAGGCTTTATTTCACAGCCTCCGCAAGTATATTGGCACTATATTGGCAGTCTTGATGTTTAGTCCGAAAGGCGGTTTTAATAAATATTTTATATTAGTTATTAATAGCTATCAATAATCATTATTTATTGGCATTTGTTGTCACGTTAAAACGTGTCATTTGCTGCTGATATTTTATGCTTTGCATTAATGCAGTTTCAAGCTTTAGCCCTTTTCGAGCGACCGAGCGTGAGTTAGTTGACTTAAATTAACTTGATCCTTTTCGTGTCAAGATTAGTTAGGAGTTAATTCTGCATTCGCGCAATTAAAATCTACTCGTTTAACTCTGCAGCTGTATGTAGCTTATTTTGTGTTCTATTCAGCAGTAAAACAGGCCAAAGTTGACACCTTGTTGTCGTAATTATAATATTAAATTTAGGAAAGTTTCCGAATTTCGCTAAGTTTGCTTTATGCAGTCAAATAAATATAGGAAGGTTTTCAAACTTCAAACGAACCTTTTCAGATTGTATACCAAACAGATAGTATGCCAAACATTAAATAAAAACAAACATAAAACTCAAACTGTCTCTAATAACCGTAAAGCCAGCACGGTTCTCAAGACAAATTTAAGTAGGTTTGAAAAGTTTCAATATAGATGGCTTGATAACACAACGCAACATTAAAGAGAAATGTGTGTTACATAAGCCGAAAATATCCATACGTACAGCAGAAAATATAGAACAAAATTGTTATATATGAGCAAATCGGCCCCGGAGGCCCCGTTGGCCCCGTCGGCCCCGCCGGCCCCGCGGGGCCGTCTAACGGGGCGGGGGCCCAAAATCAACGGGGCCGGGCCTTTGAAAAAATTTGCGGGGCCGGGCCGGCCCCGGCCCGGAGCCCGGCCCCGTTACACGGCCCCGGCGGAACCCTAAGTACAAGCCAAAAATGTTTTTGGGGCTGGCTTATTTTTACTGGGGGTGGGGGGACGCCCTTCATTCGGCGACCACCCCCCCCCCCATTCGAGGAGCCCCCCCCATGAAATGCCCCCCCCCATAAATTCCGACCTCCCCCCCATAACCCCAAAAATTGCCAAATTTTACCGTTTTTACCCTAAATTTTCAAAAATTTTTCCGGCTTCGCCGGATTTTTAACGAAATTTTCACTATTTTAGCCTAAAAACCACTGAAAATTATTCATTTTTTAGCGATTTTTACACATTTTTACACGAAAAATCCGCAAAAATTCGAAATTTTTTTCCAAAATATGTCCCCCCCATTTTGGGTCAGCCACCCCCATCGATGGGGGGGGGCCCCCATGAAGCCCCCCCCATAAATTTTTGCCTAAAAATAAGCCAGTGGGGTCTACAAGTTATCAGTTTTGAGGAAATCAAGTGTGTTTCACAGTTACTGCCACATTTTAAGGACAATGTTGGTTTATATTCAGTCGATTAGCGGGACTTCATTGTTCATCTAATTAATGGTTTTATGGTTTAATTCTTATCCACTTTGGTGCTATCCCTTTTCTTCCTGCGATGCTATACTCGCTTTTAAATTAATTTATAATGTAACTTCTCGTTTGTTTCTATTTGTAGAAAAACCGCTTCAAAAAGCCTGTTCGTGACTATGCCCAGTTTATTTTATCTCGCGGCAGTGCCAACTCAGCTGAACGCACACAGTTCCTTCCGTCTGCACTGGCACAAAAGTAAGATTTTCGCCATGACCTTGTGCATCTTAACTATGCCTTGTTAGCTGAAACTGCATTAATTAAATTACTCATTCATTGAGATTTGAATTTTACGGTTCCTTCCTACGCGAGTGCAGCGTACAGACGGAGAGGAGCTTTGGGGCTAAGTTTCGTAAATTTTTTGGATGTGCTAAACTGCACCCTCCCCTTCTCTAAAGTGGCAAAGTTCAACGTGAAAAGTGTACTAAGCTTAACCCAGTACAGACCTGGTTTATTTCTATGGGAAGGGGTGGGGGTGCCCCCACTGGGAAGGTTCCTCCTCGTTCGCGGAGCCCCCTCCCTCATAAATTCCGACTTCACCCCCCCCCATAAGCTGAGAAATTGCCAAACGTTACTATTTTTACCCTAAATTTTCGAATAAGTTCTCCGACTTCGCCAAATTTTTAACGAATGCTTGCGTTTTTTGCTTAAAAACACCAAAAATTAGTCATTTTGTAGCGGTTTTTAGCAGTTTTTGCACAAAAAACATTTTGAAAAATATGCCCCCGTTTGCAGTCCCCCCCCCCCCATAAATGAGGGGGTTCTTCGGGTTCCACCTCCACTTCGCCCCCCCCCCCCAGAATTTAAGCCTAGAGGTAAGCCAGCTTCCTCCACCTCCATTCCCATCCTGTGTAGCCACGGCTTGTGGAAACAGTAATAGTTGATTGGAGGAAGGTAACCGATGTCGCGCATGCCTACTGGAGATTTGTCCAATACAATAATACACAGAGTATGCTGCTTGGAACAATTTGCATTATGTACTCCTACTCGAAGCAACAGAAGCTACATCTGCAACTAATTCAGAAATTTCTTTTAGAATCAGCAATTGTAACGCGGCAGAGTATTTTTGTAAGTGGCTCCGCATTATTGTGGCCCTTTTTGAGAACCGAAGAATACTGCTCTCCGCAGACCGTTCTAAAATACAGACGAGAGGCGGAGAAGCAAAGACTACGGACAGAAAACGTGGTCCCTCACCCGAACTGCCGTGCGGTTATTTCAGTCACCCCTAAGGCAACTATAGTCGTTTGCACGCGGTAAAGTATCGTAGCTAGCACATAATTTTGACATGGAAAAGGCCAACATTTGTCAAGATTTCTGAAACAGCAGCTGAGACGTTTTAATTAAAGGACCACAATACTGTTAAAAGGCGTATAATAAATAGAGTTTCACACAAATTGCCGGAAACAATAGTGAGTGTTCAAAATTTGTAGGAGGTGGTAGAATTTTTTGGTGGTTAAGCCCATTTCCTATTTCCAGTTGTGGCACTTGACCCCTAACTAGAGTGTTATACTTTCCTGAAATTTTAGGCAACCGTCTGATTGGCTTCCTGCTGTCCAGTCTGATCTGGAATCGGATCTATGGGCAACTTCGATCATAGTTTTAAAATCCAGGGTGAGTTTTACCCTAATGTTATTGCTAGGAAGAGTAACCCGTGTGTCAGCTTCATTTTGTATTACGTAATGGTGCTGCGCCCGTCATACGCGAATGTTCCCCGATTGTTTGGTTGGCGGAGATCAACAGAACGTACCCTCTTCCCAAACGGAGGGATTGCCAATAGTCGTTCGTGGGTCGTGGAGAATCTTAGAAGGGATTGCGCTGGGTTTTAGTATTCTCAAAAGAGTCCATTTTTGAAGGGGGGGACCAAAACGGTTCTTTGCGAAGGAGGTAAGGGTAGTATCCAGATCTGATCCAATAATAGCCAATAAACTTCAGCCAGATGAGCCCTCCTCCAAGCGGGGATTTCCTAAGGCAAACACCCAATGGGGCTCTTTCAGAATGCGGTAGAGGCAGGGGCTTGTCCAGGGGTCTGGACCACCGCTTTTCGAAAATTTGTTGAAAGTTTTAGCTATGTTTAGTGCAAATTTGGCTATTTTTGGCAAAATTGTGGCCTGAACCTGTGTAGGTTGTCCCACCCTGGATAGAAGGCAGTCCTTTGAGTCTTTCATCGAACGCGGAGGCCTATTTCTGCAATCTGGCTGTTGGAAGTTCTCCACCACTAACAGGAGATGCTATGTTGTGTCGACCTCCTCCATCAAACGGGGGAACAATCGCGTATTCGGAGAAGGACTGTTTGCAATGCTATGGTTAGCCTACCACTGGTAAGCGCCTACCTACCACTTGAGGGTTGCAAGTAAGTGATAAGAAGCCATTTTACAAAGGCGAATTCACAGCCAATTGGTTATCTTACCGGTGGTAGCTTACAGTGCGCTAAATAATTGATTTGAAGTCTATCGCTTTCCAAATAAGAATCAACAGCTGGTTTTTACCAGTGGCAGTATACCACTGGTAACCCTGAAAAACTACCATTTTTACCATACCATGGCTTTGTAAATAGCACCACGACTTGTCGCTTGCTCTTCTATTAATGTTGCACATTACTGGTGTCTAGCTTATTGAGATCTAGGTTTTTCGAACGACACAGTATGTTTTTAAGTTCGTTTTTATCAACGTGTTGTTGATTAGCTTTATTTAGCAATTGCATAATGTAGTAGCAAATCGTTTGCATATTTTCGTGAGGTTTATGTTTGCTGTTTTTATTTTCAGGATAAACTAAAATTTGCGGACCTCATTTCTCAGATTACGAAACTCTGAATAATAGTGTTTTATTTAATGCAAGTATATAATTCGGTTGGGAAGTAAAAATGTTTTCTATATCTCTGGTTGTGTTCTTGTCTTTAGACTAATTTAGGAAAAACAAACATCTGTAAGCCAAATAATTCGACAGAAGCAGAAAGTAATGTGTCAGTAACAAATGAGCCAATTAATCATCATTTACAATAGTTCAATTTTAAGAGTATATTTACTTACAATTTTAAGAGTATATTTACTTTTAACCTTTTCAAACCAGAGCCTAGTAAATTTTGAGCTTGTTCGGTATTTTGAACTTCGGCATAGCAAAATTCGATTATTCAGTGTCCATATTCGTCTTCTTTCGGCTTCATAATAGTGGTTCTGTTGTTGACCCAGACGGAACCGATGATATCGTATCGATTCACCAACGACTTGACTTTGTACCGGATATCCTGAATGGTGGTTCGATCTCCGAAAGCCAGAGCTTTCTCCGCATCAGCCAGCTTTGGATTAGCCAGGAATCTTCGACCAATTTCAACCCGGTATCGGCTGTAGTAGTTGTAGGCGATTTCACCGAATTCAGCTAGCATATTCATGGCGTTAGCCAATTCGTCAAGCAGCGAGGCCCGAGCTTGAGTGGTCATGTCGTTTGAGGTGGTTAGCTTACACTCGCTTATCAGTAGGTGTTGTCGCAGCACTTTCAGCACTTCTAGACTGTCGTAAGCCAGGTCGTTAACTTCCACAAGTAGCTTGGTTAGGGCCTCGTTTGGTGCTAAAATTTCGGAGTTTTCGTCGAAAAACGAAGTCTGGCGATAGATTGGATTGTCCGGGTCCAACTTATTCCCGTCCAACAAAGATCGATAAACTTCCCGCTCTAGTTCAATGGCGGCCATTGCGGACTCCAGTCTACGAACTGCGCCGCGTTCTCCGTAGAGTTCAAGGGCAGTCTGCGAAGCATAGTTACAGACTGGTCTTTTGGCATAGTGTTTGTCCATCAGTAAATTTAGAGTGTAACGATTCAACCAAGTAGACTAGTATGCTAAAATAGTGCTAGGCTAGGTTCTGGATCAAATCTTGGCGACAAAAAATGTTTATTGCAATACTGGTAATACCAATGACAGTTTCCGAAAACCGTTTTACGAAATTTAACTAAAGATTAATGGACACTGTCCATGCTCTTAAAACTTTCCAAAGTACTGCAGAGTCTGTGTTCAGTGAAATTGGATTCTAATTTTCGCAGTTAGATGGCAGCATAATGCTAGGAACAATGCGATGGAGTGGTGATTCCCAATTTTTATTGTGCTTGCTTACCGACAACCTGAAGCATTCAAAAAACCCTTCCCAACCGCCTCGCCTATGTGTAATTAAATTGTTCCACTTTTGCAAACTTGGCTGAAATTTTGACTATATACCCATTTGAAATAATTTTGCAAGTTACTATATACTCAAATTTTTTCTAAATCACATTAGGTACAGCAAAGTTGAAACAGAAACTAATTAACCTTAAAGCAATAATAAGGTTAGCGTAAAAACATTCCATTTAGATCCATTCAGATCTTAGGTAACAATAGAACAGTATCAGGCTTATTATCCAAAACAGTTATAATACAGAAACGTTAATACTTCTGCGACTCGTTTCGCAGCGTCAATATTTTTGAATAGTGCAGAGTTTCAGGTGTCATGATTTTCTGTCGTTTTCTTCTGAGTATCAAAACCGATCCAATGAGAGCCAAAAAGGTGGGAATTCCAGTGATGGCAAAAATGAGGACTAAAATCAGTTTACTCAGACAGAGAGAACTGGAATCAGAAAGCTCTGATAAGGAAGATTCTAAAATGCAAATTAAATTAAGATTTAAATTATTTTGAACAGTTGCTTTGCTGAGAATTCAAGGGATTTTTAATTCGAACACTGTTACAAAACTCACTTCATTCCACTAAAAGTGACTGTAGCCTTTATTTTTTCATTAGTCCTTGCATCTAGGTAATCGAAACTTCTGCATGCAAGGAATAATCAGAAACAGATTAAAATAGTGTTAAATCCAGAATGTCTGAAATCATCCGTAACTTCTTTGGTTTTGGGTTTAAGTGTTGAAAGCTTAATTTCAAATAAATTCATCAAACAATCCCATAACCAGCCTCGGCTGGGGAGATTAAGTTTTACTTGAGAATTTGGGCACATTATTTACTGCTTAGTTGATCCAATTTCCATACAAAACTACCTGGATTTTCTGAAAAGGGTGGAAAATCTTCTACGTCCTGAACCAGAAGTTGAACTGATTCAACATCCAGATTCGGCAAATGATCCGTAGACGGGAGCGTCACATTGGATCTCACCAGTTTAGATAAATCACTGATGCTTCGTCTAATTCGAAGATCCGGACATTTTGGTGGCTGAAAATCAGTGCAGAAAAATTAGTTGAAACTGAAATCTGAAAAATGAAAAAATTTTCATGTCATTCAAAACCCTAAAACTGACTACAGGAGGACCGTTGATCTAGTTTTCGTTTTCTTTTCATTTTCATTCATTCGTTTTTAATGAAGTACAGGGTGAGTTGTAATTACTGAATTTACCTTTTTCATGTACCTTGCTTCATCATGCGATCAGGTTTTATAAAATAATTCCACCTTCTCACTATTTCTTGGCCAGTTTTCATTTTCAGCGCACGTTTTACATATTCCTACACGTAGATTGTTCGAGTGACGAGTGCACATTCAATATACACTTCCCTCCAAATGCACGTGTTGTGTGCGCGGCGTAACTGACAGACAGCTGTTTTAACAGCTGAAAGGCAGTTAAACAGTTTAAAACCTAAAACACTTCTAGGACCAGTTCCCTAAAATTCAAGCCCGGTTAGCTCAGTCGGTAGAGCACAGTACTCTTAATCCTGGGGTCGTGGGTTCGAGCCCCACATCGGGCGAATACTCTTTTTGAATAAGTGTTTTATCATTCCCATTAGTCGATTACTAATGAACATATCTCAAATCATAGAATAATGGTATCTTTGTAATTCTAGTATTAAAAATATTAAAAACAAAAAATCAAATTTTATAAAATTTATTTTTAACTCCTACAGTCATTCCGTCGCACGTGTCCATATGCTTCATACAGAGTCGAATCTGGCAGTTGAAGTAGAGAGACATTTTGTCAGCAAATTTGAAGACTTGAACATCACGATAGGCTGACAGGAGACTAGTAGTATAGGAAGGGTGACCCATAACATAGGGATCTAAGGCACAGCTAAAATAAAACAAGTAAAACTTACTGAAAACTAAAATCTAATTATACTAAGCTGCAGCAGTGGAAATATAAATAAAATTTCAACAGTATGTTAATAATAAAAATAGTTCAAAAAAGAATAACGGAGGACTACATCAGTCTTCAAACTAACATTACACGAAATTGGCGCAGTCTGTAATCAAAGTCAAATAAAAATATTCGGTTTTTGCTGGTCTTTTTTCCACCACCAGCAAAATTACTTACCCTTTTTTGTCGAGTAGCATCACTTCATTATCATTACCATCATCAACATAGCAAGAATGTACTAGAATTCCATAGACGTCCCCAGCTAAAATGAAGGCATGTACCAAAAAGTCATAAACACTTTATTAAGTATTATAAATTTAATAAAAACGCTGAAAATTGACTATTATCGTCCCCTCTGTTTCAGAACGACTTGATTAACTTTAATTTAGCTTAGCTCATTTATCTCTGGGCGAAAACGTTCTTGCACAATATATGCTTAATTAAATTAGTTAACTTACGTTAAATTGCTTATGTTAACTTAATGCTAATTCTACTTATTAAACTGCTATAAAGTTAGTTATCTTACAAGAGTCTAGTGGAACGCATTCCCATCTGTGGTAGACCGTGTCTCCGACCTTGGCATGGGTAACGACTGGACCGTTGTAACTTTCACTTCGAACGGTATAGGTGCAGGCTGGCATGGGATAGTCATGTGCTAGTCTGGCCGGTGGCAGGTCGCTAAAACAAAAATTTAAAAATAATTTATAAGTTATGGGTTTAGTCTGATCTGAGGCGTGAAAGATATCAGACGACATTAAACAGAGTACAATTAAATTTTTTCTGCCTCCGTTAGTATGTTACTATCTCAGAGTTAATTAATTCTAATCAATTCATAATATATAAAGTAATAATCTGATACCTAACAGCTAGATCAGCAGTGACCGTTCTAATCTCTTCCATGTAGAAGCATTTGATGTGATAGGCTCGATCCACTGTGGTGATGAAAACCGGATGAAACTGGATCACAACCGTTGCTGACATGAATATGCCTCTGGGATTAACCTGAACAATAAATTAAACCAATTAATAAATGGCGCCTACTTTTGATACATTAGTTAGGTTATTATTTAATTATTAATTTAATCAATAACAATAGTGAGCAGGATTATATTGTATATATTAAAATGTCTGCTGGAAATCACCCAAGAAGTTATAATCTCTTTCCGATTAAAGCAAAATTTTATCAAACACCAGCAGACCCAGGTAGGTAAGGTAAAGACTTCATATTAAACCTATTTTAAATATCGGATATTTTTGTATTCATTGGAATTTGGCTACCTTGCGTGGCTACTCTAGTGTCTGTCTAACGTTTACTGTAACTGTTCCCACATAGTGTTAACTAGTCGAGAAGAGACCCCAGTCAAGTAGAGCAATTTCTGGTGCAGCAAAGATAAGACTTTACTGTAAATGATTGAAAAGGTTCACTGATAAAGCAGTCCTGGGGAGACACTTACCCCAATATCATGCCCGGTTAGCTCAGTCGGTAGAGCACAGGACTCTTAATCCTGGGGTCGTGGGTTCGAGCCCCACATCGGGCGAAAAACTTTTTATTCTGGCTGAAGGAATTGAAAGTAATTTAACTTGAATCGTTAATTAAAATATTGGATACGATTATTATAAAATATAGCTTGTTGAATATTGTTTTACATTGCATAGTTTCTAATTCCAGAAAACTAGATTGTTAAATTCTACATTTTGTGATTAGGCATAACAAACCCAGGGCAAAATTAACTAACCGATCGTTGCCTGTGAACTCGACAGGTTCCGTAGGAGACTGAGAATGTGTGATTCTTCTGATCCAAACTGTGGGCCGTCTCAGAATATCGCAACTGACATTCTTTCTTCTGAGATTGTCCCTTGATGAAAACTCGTCCAAAGAATGCCCTCGACGTGGCGAAGTTCACTTTTATGGCATCTGTGTAACAAGAAATGCTGGGACCAGCTGAAATACAAAAACGCGATTTTTAATTAAAGAATTGTATAAATAATTGTTTACTTCTTTAATTAAACAAGAATTTATTCAAAAGAATTTTAAAAACTAACCCATAAACTTAACTAAACGAAAATGAGTTAGACGTTAAAAGACTAAGGACATACTTTGAATGGAATTATTCAAAACAGCTCCAGAGCCTTTAGTCACCTGAAAAAACACAGAACTTGACTGCATATCTTAGAGAATTATAAGAACACGAAACATCGAACGTTGGTGGTAATTTTACAGATTTTCAGTTTATCAGCATGACTCGTAGAACCATTAAAGATACCTAAAACTATTAGTTAACATTAAGATTTTAACACTTACAGCTATTGTTAGAATTGTACTGAGCTCCAACCATTTCCCTAAAACATCAAAAAATGTAAAATGGTAGAATGAGACCTAAATTTACCGGAAAGCTGTGGAGAGCGGAATTTACAAACTGTTTACCTCCTTAAGGGGGGGGGGTCGCCGGGTACCAAATTTTATAGTCACCGATTTCGCTCATTTTTGGGTATAATATACCCCCATATGTGTCTAAAAACAAGACAAATTTTTAGAGTCCAGGGTCAATCCTGTTAAGAGATATTGCAGTTCAAATCCCTACAATTTAGTAGTTACGCCACTATGCCTCGCTAAGGGCTTCGAAGACGTGTACACATAGGATGACAAAAAACTACGGTATGGCCAATACATCAAATTGAAGCCTCTATCTTGGGCTATTTAATGCTGTGCAAATGACAATGATATGCCAAGCAACGAGCGAGAAACGGCGTTTGAACGATTTGATCAAGCTCCTTCCGACTGTTATTTACTTCAAACTTTAATGCGCTTTAACTTTCCCATACTGCTTTGTAGAGACTTGGTGCAAGAAGATAAAATGTTCAGGACATCGAGAGCTTCAATTTGATATAAAATTTGGCTATATTTGAAAAATTTGAAAATTCGCCATTTTTTGACAATAAGCCTCCGTCATCGCACTGAGGCATGCGTCCACAGTTAAACACCAGCAATTGCAGTGGAATTTAGCGCACATCTTCCTTTCATATGTACAAATTGGCACACCGAATTTGGTTGGGATAGCTCGGCTTTAACATGACTTATGGACCATTATATTCAAAAAATTGAGAAAATGGCGTATTTTGAGGCAAAACGCCAACGCGGTGACCAAAAGTGTGATGTACTCCCAAGGAGCAGCATGGATTTTGCGTATGCAAATTGAACCTCTATTTGTGTACTGTGTTAATATCTATACGCGAAATCTGTGCTGTAAACGGTTAGTTCAGGCCACGACGAAACATTTCTTCGGTGGCATTTTTGTAAGTCAGAATTGTGCAAAAACTGACTTCATCCAAGTTTGAAAATTTCTGGAAATTCGCTGAGCTAACGCAAAAAGTCCTCATATAGATATTAACACGCTACCTAGTCCAGATTAACATTTTGCCAAGTTATAGCTCATTTGCTCTGACACAGCGCTCAAACTTTTGGTTACCGCGAAATTTTCCTAACTTTTTCGTTTTCCTATGTTTAACACATGTCGGGGTCACCTTTGGAGGACTATTGTAAATGACAGGGAAAGTTTTGCAACAAACGCAACTGTCTTGTTTTGCGGACGCATGGGGAGTACAAAATATGTGAAAATGAGAAAAATCGGAGATGGTCGAAAATTGGCGACCCCCCCCCCTTAAGGATGACGGCTGAGTGAATGAATATTCATGATTACGTGCATAGTATGGAACGAAAAATCTGTAGAATACAACGACCACTTTCTTAGATTGCGGTTGCAGTACCTCATTTCCACATTAGGTTAAAGGTAAAATGGTAAAGGTAAGGGTAAAAAGGGAACAGCACTACAAATAAGCATGTCGTCGAACACAGTAAACCGATCCGTAATTTCTAAAATGGACGCGAACTCGATAAGTCTCATTCAGACTTTGTGTAGGTACATATACGTTCACGTTCAACCTAAAATTTGACAACGCACTTCAAGCCCGAGACCAAATTAGTGTAATCTTGTAAATGTAATTACATAATTCCAGAATTCTAAGGCTTACCTAAGGATATCATTTTCCAAGAATAGAGACTTTACTGGTGGTGTCTTCCATAAAATTCGACGAAGAATAAAAGTTGCATTGTGCAATCAGATTTAATCATAACAGCAGCTGTAGATGGCACGTACCGGCAAAAGAATGCACACAATTTCTATGGGTATAACATTAAACATGGACAGTGTTAAATTTTATTGCAAAGTTCTACAAAAGTTACTTCAACTTTGGACTGGTCACTGTTTGGTCACTCTACAGTCATAAATCTGCGTAACACAATTTTAACGCAAAGGCGAGAGCGCTGTGTGCAAGAGGCCAGCACCCCTGTAAAAGTTAACATGTAATTTCAGGGTCATGTTTTAAACTTAAAATCCATAAAGGACTGCAATTTTCAGCATTATTTGTCAATAATTCTGCGTATTAAAAGCCAATTCTTCATCTCCAAAGGAAATGCTCAAGCAATGGCGACTTTTTTGATCAGTTGCAATTTATGCAATATTGTCTATAAGATTGCAATTTACGTGTACCTTAATGGTCTGAGCGGTAGAAAATTGCATTGCAAAAGTCTAGTTGACTGCAAAGGTTGGGAAGAAACAGGAAATGCTGACCATGTTTTAGTAAAATATTTTCGATTGCATTTTTATATCTAATTTTTGCATTGAGATTGTAGGAATTTTTTCATAATGGCTTAGAGTAAAGACTCATAGCAGCAAACGGACTTCCTTAAAAATTAGGATCTTTTCTGTCTTTTCTATTCGAGGCTCGGTCCGTTCGACACCTTTTCTTCCGCAGCCTTACTTATGATTAGAAAATGCTTGAGTTGTTGAAACATATCTCTGAATGTTTGGAATTGAACAGATATTCATTATGCATATATATAGTGAGAATCTTCCTTCGCTATTTACAGGTCACGCCAAACGGTTAACGAATGGTAAAATAGACTGTTATAGTCTTGTGACAGACCAGTTTAACCATATATCAACTCTTCAGCTTTACTTCTCAAGCCTAAATTCAGTCTTCTATGTTATGATATAGTTGCCAGAGGGATTTTTTGGTATGGGCTTAGCTCCCCCAGAAACTACACCAACTAAAACTACACCAACTGAACTACACCAATTTCTCAGTGGAACGACGAAGAATATCTTTAAACTTTTCTCTCAGCCTCTCATCTTGCTACAAACTGCGGAAAGCGGCAGTTTATTTAAATCGTTATTTGAAAGAAGTTAATCTTTAATTGGATCATTGAATTGAAATTAGATCAGCGTTCGTGCTCTGACGCCCTGAGCGAGTGCAGTTCCGAAATTGAAACCTAACAACTGGGCGTTTTCAAGTTTATCCCAACGCTTAAATTTTTCAAAACTATGTTCCAATCGAGCTAAAATTTAGTATGTGTATGTTTTCGTCCTCACGGAGCTCAAAATTGCATAGGAAAGTTTTCGATTTCGAGAAATAAGTTTTGTTATTTCGTAAGGGCCAAGGGGTGGGGTCCAAAGGGAAAAACATTTGTACCCGATTTTGCTGAAAAGATGAAGTGGTTTTCTTGGTCGCATGACACGAACACCAAAATAGTCCATTTGGCAATGAAAAGTTGATTCAAAAACGGAATTTAGACTCTTGTTCTATGACTCATGACAACCTTAGGCACATATACTATCGCACAACTTTCTGCAAAAACTTTCAACAAAAATTTCCGTGGTGGTGGTGTTTTGGTTGGTTTGTTTATTACTGGGCTATCAAGGGTTTTTCTGTCCAAGTTAAAATTGCATTCAAATTGAATTTTGAAACGGTCGAGTTAATTGCTACCATCAAACTGTATGTGGGCTGGCGCGAAGGCGTCCTCAAAGAATGTCACGGCAGCCTGGGAACGAATTGAAACTAAGACTGTTTCGATTGTGTCTGACTGGCGCAATCGGTAGAGCATTGGCCTAGACCGCCAAAGCTTGTGGGCTCGGTCCCTACCTCATACCTGTATATTTCCGGTTTGAGGTGCTGCAGTGAGTGACATCTTGGTTTCGTTTATTCTTTTATTCCTTTGGTAACCCAACGAATGGAAAAGCTAGTATATTTCGCAAAATCGAAAAATTGTGCTGTATTTAAACTCAGCCTCTGGTCAAGAACATACCTACAAAAAATGAATCTTTTGGATTCACTACAAAGAAACGTTGAAAGAAATAGAAACTCAAACTTTCGACCGACAGATGTAGAATAAGAAATCACTAATCAGACATTATGAAAGTGAAAACTTAATTATGTGCAAATTTCTCTTCATAACGAACTAAATGACATAGTGTGAAAAAATTGAACTAGACAGGGCCATGAGTGACTGAAATTTGGAAAATTTAAGTGAAAGGTCAAGGAGGGGGAAGAAAGGAATTTTAAAAGGATGAAAAATGAAAACTCCATTTAGAATACAGTTATAGTAGACATTTCCTTTTGAATTCTTTTCTATTTAACTAACAATAATTGTTATGTAAATCCGCAAATTTCACAAGTGGATAATTGGTTAGGTCAACCCATTTATTCATAAAACTAGAAATAATGAAAAGGCTCTTATGAAATTCATTTTTCTGATTATGAAGAATTTTAAGTGGACACTACGCTAAGGCCAGCCTATTTTAAAGCAAAGAATGCACTAGCGCTCAAACACAGTCAGTGTAAGCTTGAACCATGAGCTAAAACTGCAACGGAAAAAGGGATCTCCTGAACTTTATGACCACAAGGTGTCAACGTGGTCCACTTTAAACTTAGTTATTGATTGCTATGATGTATTACTAGTTCATATTTATATACTTCGAAAGCTCTAAACGTACTTTAATCAATGGTATAAGTAGTTTTTATCTTGCGTCACAAAAAATTAAGTTAATAAAATTGAGAATTTACAAATTTTCATCACCTTAATGTACGACCAAATGCTTTGTATCGTCGAATACAGCATGCTTAGAGATTTCGAATGATGTAGATATCAATTAATAATGTTTATTGTAGCAATCAAGCTTTAACTGAATTCAAATGGGACCAAGTTGACTCTTTATGGTCATGAAGTGCAGTAGATCCGGAGAAAGAGGTAAAAACAAACATGATAAATTTGGGACAACTTTAACATACTATATACGTCTTCGTGAATTTGTTTGTAAACCATTCTTGCTCACAATCACTGATTTTCTGATAACTACCATTTCTCATTCCTAGCGTTTCTCTCTTACTCGAGTGTTGACCCTTAGATTTACTGGTAACAGAACGAAGCGCTCTTAAATAGTTCCGTGCTGAAAGGTTGCGCACCTATATATGACTTAAACACAACATAAATTTAATAACAAAACAAGGACAACAGAAAACAGTCACATCTATTTCTTTCGGTTAAAAGAAGGCCGCCCGGATTTTCTGGGCGAGTCCACCTTGGCTGGTCCCGTCAAAGTGGCCATTTTCGTTCCCAATTTAGCTTCCACTTTACAACCAATGGCTCTAAGGATTGGCACAATGATTTTATCCGATACATTCCAGTAACCGCAAAGATCCGGGACTTTCAACGGCTTCATCCCCGTCAGCAGCAGTATCAGTACAGTCCCGTAGGCCACCAGTTTATCCCGGGAAATCGCACTGAGCCGCATTTGGGACATATTTCCGGGACACGGATCCGTAAATCCGGACCGGATAAAATTCACCATGCAGGACGGAATTCCGGCCGATATCAGTGAATTTGACAGAATCTGTCGGCGTCCGGTTGAGGAGAAAATCCCCTTCAGTTTGAACAGATAACGCAGATAGAGCAGATAAGGTCTCACGTCTTGATAGCGCTCTTTGCCTAGCAGCTGACCGCGAATCTCCAACAGCAAGCGGTTATCTCCTAAAACAAAGAATGAAGGATTAATTGATATCAAATTTTAATACTACAAAAATTGATTAAACGTTTTAAAAACCTAATTTAAAATTCTGATTCCTAATCACAGTTCAGAAATATGGAAATAATATCATATAATAAAGCTTGGACGGATCCACTCGGCCATTCGAGAGATTTTTCTCAAGCACACGAAAAAGTGACAACTTTTCTGCTTTCCTATGTTTAACACATGAGATCTCAACTTTGAGGTGAAACTACTTAATAACCGAAAGGCTTCAGACTTAAAACTCGTTAAAATATACCGTTTGCACAATAATATATGTAAAAATCAGCGAGATCGCAGAAAGTAGAAAAATAACCAAAAATACACCCCCCCTTAATCTTCTTGTCGTGTTGTGATTGTAATAAGTATATACTCTTGGTATTGTCCAACAAATTATCCGGGAAAAATGGTCAATCTAACATTTACAACCCATTTGCAAGAGAATAATGTTCACGAGAAAATGACATAAAGCACAGTCCAGACCTTCTTCCAACAACTGTTCCTCGGTTGCCTCAAAGTACTCCGTCACAGAGGGGGCCAAGGCTTCACGCAGTTCTGGCAGCAGGAAGTTCTCCAAACAGTAAACTTCTGCAGGGGTCTGGGCAGCCGAGTTAAAAGATGGAATGGCTGCTGAGCGGTTATCACTTCCGGCATAAGCTGACAGAGATCTAAAATAGGTGCAGGACACTGATTTTATTGATGTTTTAGTTTTAAGCCAGTCAATTAATTTGTTGACAGCAGTTAATGTAAGCAGATCGTTATGGTCACGGAACCGAAAGAGGGGCCCGCGGACAAACAAAAGAAGGAAGAGAGGCGAGGACAAAGGACAGAAAAAAAGGGCCCCCAACAAACAGCCGGGCGGGCGGGCGGGCACCCCCCCGGGAACCAGGGGGGGCGCGGGGGGAACAAAGGCGCCCCCGCAAAAAAGAGTGGGGGGGATGGCGGAGCGAGGGTGGCTCGCTCGGCGCGCAAAAAAAAGGGGGGGGGGAGGGAGAAGGAGGGATGGGACGACGAGGCGGAAATGGAAAGAGGAAGAGGAAAGGTGAGAGTGAGATATGCAGTACTGTGCTACCGGAACGGGTTGGTTTCCAATGGAACTGCCGAGGCAGGAATGAAAGCAAAACCAACGACGTTTTGCCAGGTCGTTCTAAAAGAGTTTGGGCTCCAATTTATTGAATTAGATATTCCAAATCTTCTGGCTGATAGTCTGATAATCACCACTTTGTGATGCCTACTGCAGCCAACAAATTTGTTATAAACAGCAACTGTACTGCTTTAGAGGGGTCCGCCTTTTGGGCTTCTCTTCTTTACCTCGAGTTTTCCAGATAATGCCAAATTTGTAGGAATTTTGGTCAAAAAATTTTAAAGTTTAATTATTAGGTCGAAAAATAGGCAGTGAATACAATAACCCTATATAACTTACGTATCAGCATTAGCCACGGCCAGCTTGAATCCAAGATCCATCCCAGGTGTCGTCTAGAAAAAGTGTTGGATCAGTTGACAAAATATGAATTTAAACAGATTAAATTTGAACAAGAGATAATTGCAATTAGACAAACTTTAATCGATAATAAATAAATAATTCCCAAAATATAGTAGAACGTTTCTTCATTAATAAGAGGCTGCTCACAACTCAATTTCACCAGTTACTGATTACATGAGGTTTTAATTATGCAGATTCAACAACAGATTAGACCAAACAATAATTTACAATTAAACGAAGCTTTGGATCAAGAACATCTGGAAACACTGCGAAGTGGGAATATACAGTACGTGTGACAACAGAAATACGTTACAAGTTTACAGATCGCCAGAAAATAATATCTTATTTAAAAACAAGTGGCAAAAAAACCACCGAAGCGTAACCTCAATTTTATTTCTATTCCTGGACTCAATGACGGCACGCTTTCGTTTGCTGCCAAACGTCAGGCTTAGCTCTTGGCGCTTTTCAAAGACGGATTTGTCTCCTTCTCTGAAAGAAAGGACAAAATAAACCAATAAGATTAAATTAATTCGATAACTAATTCCATTTTCCCACTTCAAAACTAACAAAACCTATTTAATTTAACTGAATTAACGAGCTAACAATTATTACAACGAATAAACACATAACGATCAAAAAACCGCAGAACAGACTAACTGCTCGCTTGAACTGTCCTCAGTCGGATTAATCATTGGCCTGAATTCCAGCATTTTGACTGGGCGATAGGTCAATTCGCCTGAAATCGGATCCTTAAAGGCCAAACAGTAGTCGTACTGCTGATCTCGACTGGTCCTTTTATCAGGGGACTGATCCGAGGTCACGTCTTGACTGATATAGGTCAGCCCGTTACCCGGCTCACAAACAAAGGCATTGGCCGTCCGTTTGGTAGCTTTGGACTTAGCCGTGCTCTGTGGATCAGGCGGTTGGTATTTCTGAAATTTCAAAGAAAAGACAAATAAAAAACGAACAAAGAAAAGTAAAAATTTAATTTTTTTTAAAATTAACATTGTTTCAATTGGGAGCGCAACGGACTAAAAACAACTAGACGGCAAAACTGCGTGGCACCTGTCTTTCTAAATCGCTTATTCAGAACAACGAAATTTTGCGTTGACTGGCCGCTAAATTTGACAGTTTGATACAGATTTTAAAGACCAAACTACATGGGCTTATTCTAGGGATTTTTTCTTGGGGGGACTCCTTGGGGGGGGCTCCTTGGGGGGGGCCCCAAAAGTCCGAGGGGCAAGGAATTTTTGGGGGTGGGGGGGGGCGGCGAAAATTTTTAGAAAAATATGCTAAAAATAGCGCCATTTTTCTGGCATATACTATACAAGTTGATTTTTGTAGCAAAAATAAGCGCATTTGTTGAAAAGGGCAAAATTTGATTAAAAATCTCCGGCGAAGCCGGAAAATTTTTGAAAATTTGGGCTTCTGAGCGATTTTTTCAGGGCAAAATTTGGTACCAAAGGCGCCTTTTGGGGGGGGAACGATTTTTGGGGGGAAGGGTGTTTATGGGGGGGCCACCCACCACTAGAATAAGCCCAGTACATAAATAAGTCAGCACAAACTACATACATTGGTCATCAAACTACATGAATAATACCAAGAGTACATTATACATAAGAGTATGACAAGTGTCATAGGCTATGTATTATGAGCTCGCTACATCCTCTGCACGGTATCGGCTGACCTCCCCATAAATCGGACCCTCCTTGACCCCGCCCCTATACAAGTACGGAGTCCAAACGGGGAATCGGGGTCTATGTTAGTATACCAACATGTTAAGCTTGACGGGGCCCCAATTTATGTATGGGGTCTAAGCTTGTATGATTTACACATATGAGTACAAATACAAAACATACAAGAACGAGCCCGATCCCCCGTTTGGACCCCGTACATGTATAGGGGCGGGGTGATGGGTGTCTGATTTATGGGGGGTCAGCCGATAGCGCGCATCGGATGTAGCGAGCTCATAATACATACATAGCATATAACATTTGTCATACTCTTATATGTATTACGTACTCTGATAATACGTAACAACTAACTAAGCATATACTGGAAAACATATAATAAGGCAACTAAGCAATTGCAAAAACTTTCAACAACGAAGGCTAACGAGTGGACAGTGGAGTCAATCGAAAATGAAATTGGTTCTATTTCTATTGCTTCGAGAAAAAGCAAAAAAAGCAAGCGACTGTCCCATATCGCAGGAGCATAAATCAACCAATTAAGTCAGACGCGATCGATATGTACTGTGTTCGTTCGCCAAAATCGGCTAAAAAGAGGCACTTACACGAATCTTTACAGGCTGCAGCAGCTCACCATTGTGAAATTTAACTAACACAGCTTCTTTGTTTGGCGCCTCTAAAACAGCAATTTGTACTTAAATTCAATTTAAAATTGAGCAATAATTGAAGCTAATCAAAACTGATTTAATGACAAGGAAAAAAGTTAAAATTCTTCTAAATAATAAGGACTGAAACAGCATACCTTCCATGTCTCAATCGGGCAATATGTATAGTAAATGCAAAAGGTCAAAGCAAAACTATCGGTTGATTTAAACTGCCCATGAATGTTTCATCAATCGTAATTTTCTAAACAAAAACTATTGCAATGAATTGGTACTACTGTATTACATGTTTATGATGCTTAACTTCAGTTACACGTTACAAGCTGAGACATGACATTTTCTCTCAAGTTCCTTATTTTAATCCAATGATTCGTCAGCGGCACATAATTCATTTCAAAAATTAAAATTAGGATTCCTTCCGTTCATGCTACGCCAATGAAACCAGCAAACGTCTCAGTAAGAAGACTATGCGAAGAGATACTACATTCCTCTCAAACCTAAAGGGAAATTTACGATTCGCTTTCGAATTTCATTTTAAGTAATGCCCTGTATAGGTATAGCTGCAGCAACGGTTTTTTAGGAGCCTCCCAGGCAATGTTCATTTTGTACCGAACGTAGACTAAGCCTTAAAAGCAACTTCTAAGCGCGTCTACAGGCAACTGGGACTATAACATCACCATTAGTTCACTCCTGGCAAGATTCCAGCAGGAAACGACTGAAATTAGTTTTACAGATTGCATACAAATAAAACTGCTTGCGAAAATACAGATTAATTTATACAAGACATAGTTTGAAGTTTTCAGTTCTGATACAGTGGATTGCAAACTCGATTAGGATTTACTATAAAGTAAACCTGTCGTTTCCACTGGTTTACCAGTTTACGCGATTTTACCCGGGTCTTGGAGCTGGTGTTCGGGGTTCGGGCCCGAGGTGGTCTTGCACCGGTCCGGCCCGACCCAGCGTTTAGAAAAGTAGAACCGATTTGTTGCAGTTCCCAACCCGAGCCTCGAATCTAGCTCAGGGCTGGGCCTCCGGGCTTATTCCAGTTTTGTTTAACCTTTGGAACTATTGGAAATTATAATAACTGGGAAAACAAAACATGATCAGATATCTTCGTTCTATTGCGCATTCAATAAACCAGTAAATCTAGTAGCAGACAAGTAAAAATATGAAGTGAAGTAGTATACCAAATGTCTGGTATACCAAATGTAAGTATACGGAATGAACGGACACCGAACTCAAAACTCATCATCCAGTTCACGAGGTTCTACTCAACCATCCTTAGTTTAGTTGTGTATTGAAAAGTTTAGCAGATTGGTTCGGTTACAGGTCACTCCACTGGAAGTCCTTCAAGTTCCAATTCGGCCAGATGACTAATTTTGGGGATCAGACTCGTGTGCCGTCTTCCATTTACTTCAGTGGCAACATTGCCACGCACTACTCAGCAAACGGATACAAAAATACCCCTTCGTTGCATGCAAACTGGGCCACGCGAGGATACCATCATGAAGAGAAGAAACAGATCATTGCTGAAGAACCCGTGTTCCTGCGGCATGCCGGAACAAAACATCTGCAGCCCCTTCTCACCTTCGGAGCTGGAATCAGCCATCACGTGCCTTAGAACTAAGAAGGCGCCAGGCATGGACGAAGTCACAAATGAAATGATCAGGAACTCAACGCCGCTATGCAGGGAATCCCTCCTCAGGCTATTCAACCGTTCCTGGACCCACAGCGAAATGCCAGCCTCCTGGAAGAAGGCAATGGTGGTTCCCATTCACAAAAAAGGGAAACATGCTGAATTGATCAGTTCATATCGCCCGATCAGCCTGACCCCTGCTATATCCAAACTCATGGAGTCGATGGTCAAACGGCGTCTCCAATATTTCCTGGAATCGAGGAACTTCTTCACTCCAGCGCAAGCTGGATTCAGGATCGGAGCCTGCACTGAAGACCAGGTGCTCAGGCTTTCACAATCAGTCGTCGACGGATTTTCCAACCAGAGGAAGGCCAAGCGAACCGCATTAGCCCTCATTGACTTCTCTCGTGCCTTCGACACCGTGTGGAAAGACGGGCTCATCAATAAACTAATTAGATCTGGCCTGCCTATTTGCACTGTCAAATGGATTCATCAGTTTCTGGTGGACCGGAGGGCATGTGTGAAAATTGGAAGAAAACGCAGCAGTTTCCGGGCTATGCATCAAAAGGGGTCCCTCAGGGCAGCAGCCTTTCACCCCTCCTCTTCATCGTCTACATCAACGATATACTGGACAGAATGCCCGAGGGAGTGTCCGCCTCACTATTCGCGGACGACCTAGCCCTCTGGACACAAGATGAAGACCTGGATGCTGCCCAGGAACTGCTCCAGTCAGCCCTGAATGTCCTCCACAGATGGTCCAGGAAGTGGCATATGCAGGTCAATGTGGGAAAATGCGAATCGATGGCCTTCACTACACACAATGCAGAAGCCAAACGCCGTCTCAGCCTCGATTTCAACGGAGAGCCGATCCCTTGTCGGGACACCGTCACCTTTCTGGGTGTCACCTTTGACCGCCTCCTCAACTTCGGATCGCATGTCACCAACCTCAAAGCCAAGCTGACCTCTCGGATGCGCGTGCTGTCGTCCCTGTCTGGGAAGGACTGGGGACCATACGTGTGCTTGGGGGGGGGGGGTTTGGGGGGGGGGGAGCCACCCCCCCCAGACCTGAGCTCACCCCCCCAGAGGGGCCCCACACCCCCCCCCAGAATCCGGATTTTTCCAGTAAAAAACCGGAAAAATCCGGTTTTTCGGCGGCCTTCGGCCGCCCTTCACCCCCCCCCCCCCAGAACTTCCCCTCCTGCACATGTCTGCTGGGGACTGACCAAAGAGGATCTCAGGACCGTCTGTCTACGTCACTTTCGTCCAGTCTGCCCTTGAATACTGTGCGGGCGTGTGGGGCCTCAATGCAGCCTTCACCCACACCTGCACGGCAGAAAAGATCCAGAACAGGGCGTGTCGACTGATCACTGGTTGCCACAGTGCGTCTCCTCTTGAGGCCCTGCAAATGGAAGCAGGGATAATGCCACTCAAACTCCGGATACAGTTTCTGGCAGCGAAATCGTATGAAAAGAACCAGCGCCAGCCAGAAAACAGCCTCCGATTCCGGACAATCCAACCGCCAGCCGGCCGCCAACGAACTCTCAAATCCCAGCCGAGCTGGCGATCCAAGGCGCCGGCAACCTCTGAACTCACCGGACTAAATAGACTCCCAAGAGAACCTCTGTACAGACTTCCCCCAATGCCTCCCTGGGGACAATCAGCACATCTCGTTACCGATGACTCGCTCCGCCTCACGTGCCCTAAGGACGCGCCCCCTACGGAGAAGAAGAAGGCTGCACAGGAATATTTGACCAGGTTACCACCGGCTGACTATACCCTATGGACAGATGGTTCTGCCTCTGGAGGGACAGAAAGAGGCGGATGTGGCGTCTATGTCATGGAATCAGCCACCGGCCGACAGAGGCACCTCGCCTACCCAGCTGGATCCTTCTGCTCCAGCTACCGGGCAGAAGTTCTTGCCATTAGGCAGGGCCTACACTGGCTCCAATCCAACGCCCGCTGGTCCTCCACCAAACTAAAATCAATATTACCTCCATGATCGACCGTTCGAATCTGCACTGACCGTTCGAATCTGCACTGACTCTCTGTCTACGGTGCAGCGGTTTGCTTCTGGTCCCAGAACTATGTGCACGCGAACCGAATCTGACATCTGGACCTCTCTCAACTGGCTGTCGTCATTTGGGATCAGCTTCTCCGTGGTCTGGGTGCCCAGCCATTGTGGCATCTACGGCAATGAGCGAGCTGACCATCTAGCCCGCAACGGTGCCCGGATGCGACAGGAAGCGGTTCCTGTCGACTACGACACAGCTGTGGCTGTCACCAGGAGGAAAACTATCTCGGAGTGGTATTCAGGTCTTTCCCATGCACGCTCCAAATCATCTACCGGGATAAAGGCCCAGTTCCGGCTAAATCAGAAGCTGGTCTCCTGAAATCGGAACGAACTATGCTATCCCAACTGCGATCTGGGAAGTGTCTGCTGCTGGCGCAGTACCGACACCAGGTCAATCCCACCCTCTACCCATCCCCCCTCTGCCCAGACTGTCTTCAGGATGAGGAAACTTTCGAACATCTTCTCCTGGAGTGCCCAGCTAAAGATAATCCCCGGAGGCTCCACCTTGACTGCAGCAGTGGATTGGCTGTCCTCTGGGAATCCCCAAGGGGAGTTGTGGACTTCCTAAGGGGTACCGGACGTCTCTAGTCCGGCTATATGGATTCGCTCCGCCAGGCCCCGCCGATGATGATGAGGATACCATCACCACCTACATCGCATCAATCCATTGTTAGGTATCACGTATCACCAAACGGTATACGCAAAAGCTACCCTTGTAAACCAATATCAAAACTGGACAGCACCTACTGAATTAAAATATGTCGATCAGATCTCATAACTGTCAAACAGTGCTATCGCACTAACTCAATTTTTATTGAATCGGGTAAACTTAGTCAACAATTTTACAAAATCTATTCTAACGCAAAAACTCAGCAACATTTATTGAATGAAAGATTGCAACATGAAGATAAACAAAATATACAAAAATCTTTCAAGAGCAGAGTTACAAAAATGTCAAATATATACACACTATATACATATCATCGGCCGATTACACCAAGGTAGCTGTCTCGGTATTAGCTTATTACTCCGTGTTCGTTTTATATAAGAGTGCACCACTAGGCACACTCTGTGTTATCAGAACAAAAACTATGCACTGTTCGCTAAAGCCCCCCCCCCCCCGCAAATCAGTACCTGGTCGAAACGGGGGTACGCTCGCTCGCTCTATGTTTAGGTGCTTAAGCTCCAAAACACAAGCAGTGTGTTATCAAATTTTGTGGCTGCTTCCAGCTTTAGAACGCAAACATAACGCACGAAATGCTTTGAAGTGATGGGTCTAATTTGCGGGGGGACCAGCCATTAGCGAGCAGAGCATAGCTTTTGCTCTGATGACAGAGTGTGCCTTGTGGTGCACTCTTTTATTATGTACTCTTGGTTTTAATAATTCTTCCTTTGAGCTTCAGGCTACAGTTAGAGCTAAAGTTAGTAATCCCTTAGATCACTGTCAAAAAAACATCAAACTCTCAGCTTAAACTGAGTAACTCAGTGTGAAATACCCATCAGAATTTTCTTTTCATAGTTTTTCCTTTATCCTTTTTGTCTGAACACTACCCCCTCCCCCTAGATACGCCCCAGTTTGGTGCTACCTTTTTAATTTACATTGCTGCAAAGGAGCTAACAAAACTATTCTTTTCAGTCAAAACAAAAAATCAATTTCGACTTCGTATGGAGTTTTGTTTTGACCAACAAACTTTTCCAGTAATGGCACGTTGGATAAAGATGCTATTACCTCTGATTTTAAATTAACCAAAACAAACCAAAAGCACTTCCTGCAGACAGATCAATGGTACGTGTATAAACATTATTAACAACATAAAAATCCTTTCTCTGCCCTGGAATTCTTCAGTCAGATTTCTTCTGAAACAACAAATTCTGCATTAATCATAAATAAATAATGAAAAAAGCCCACTGGCTCTTTCCAGTTTTCGGACAAAGGCTTTTCCTGTGGCAGCAGGCAGGCGTTTTTCATTATTTCTTTATGATGAATGCATGGATGAATGAATGAATGATATCCTTCCTGGGTCCGCCTGCCATCCCGCGTTTCCTCATTTTCTTGATGTAAATTCGGGATTAATGAAATATTATTAAACACTACTAAATGAACTTCCATTACTTAGGAATCAATGCAACAATAATTCTACCTTTGAGTTAGCAGCGGAAAATTTTGGATTGGCAGTTGCACGTTTACTTCGCGTCTTCAGCTGTGTGAGCAATTCTAAAAACAAACCAAAATCCACCAAAACCACACATAATTATGAAGAAAATCTATAAGAATACGTATATAAAATTGATTGAGTCCGAAATTGAATCAAACGACAACAAATCAAGATTTGCTCTAAAATAAATCCATATAATAACTAAGGGCCTTTTCGCGCGTGAGTTAAAAGATTAGAATAAAATTTTTTAATTCGTTTAACCCTGCAAGCGAGTCAAAATGAGCTGGGTAACTGTTTTAACCCTGTGCGCGAAAAGGATTGGGTTAATTTTAGCTCTTTTAACTAGTTTAACTCGAGAAAAGCCCCAAAGAAATAAGGTGATCAACATACGATTATAGTCATCACGAGGTAGCAGCTCTAAGGCTTGCACCAGATTGGTCTTCTGCAAGGAAAACAGTGAAAATTAAATTTTGCACTTAAGAAAAATATTTTGACAGTTCTACAATATTATCAGTTCCAAAATATGTAAGTACGGTTTTTGATGGATTCTGCCAACTTAAGCCACAACAAAATAGATTTAAACATCGTTTTGCTCGGAATTTAACAAAAGCGCAGAATAATCTTACTGAAGTTGCTCAAGTGTCTTTAATCTGCCGAAATTAGTTAATTTTTCTAGATCGGCAAAAAAGGGCAAACAGGCCCATTTTCTTTCAACAAGCGCAAATCAGCTTACAGTACTGATTACATTAGACATCAGTATAGAAATAATAACTTATAAAATGCAAATAACTACACTTACAAGAATAAAAATGCTCCGGTGGAGCATGAAAAATGCAATATGGGTGACATTAGGTTGTAAATGGACAGAGGACTAGGTTTTAAAACGTTAATATGGGAAGGGCAGGTTGTAAATGCCAGGAGGACTAGGTTAAAAGCGCACTAATATGGACCAGCTTCGCTGAACAACCCATATTCGCGAAAACTGTCCAGAGTTTCTATCGGCTGCTGCTTGCTGTTGATATTGGCAGTTCTTCGAAAAATTGTACGATATGTCAGCACGGCCTGCAAGTATAATATGTGGTCGTGCTCCTTTATTATACAACTTAATAATACACGTACATAATGTCAACTGCTTTTCGTATCAACTTAATACAAGATTCTGCGCTGACACTGCAGAAAAAACACCTTGAACACCTTTCTACCAGAACTGCATTGTTTATTTGGAATAAGCTTTAATATTTCAAAATCGTCACGCTTGCTTTGAAAGTTGAAGAATGCAGGATCTTACTCGTATGTCATGTGGAGTGGAGCATGAGTGACCGCGAATATGGGTTGTTCAGCGAAGCTGGTCCATATTAGTGCGCTTTTAACCTAGTCCTCCTGGCATTTACAACCTGGCCCTCCCATATTGCATTTTTCATGCTCCACCGGAGCATTTTTATTCTTGTCCTATTTCATTTTTAAGGTTCTCAGTAAAAAGAAAAAACGTTAAAGCTGTGTGAAAGAAACTTTAAAAATTCCGCCAATCATTAATCGTTAACCGAAAGTACAGAACAAAGAAGCTTGAAAAGTTCCAATTTCTTCCTTTCTCTCTATTTTGACAAAAATCCAACATCCAGTACCCATGGCTGCAATAGTTTTAGTTACTGTATATAGCATATAGCACTCTACTGCAGCGCAACCAAATGCAAACTTTACTGTCAGTGAAGGAAACTCATAAGACACGATTTGCAATGCTCTTCCGTACTTGTATACAAAGTTTCAGGCGATTGCTCTTTGTCTCCTGCTAGTGATAGGCCGTGCTGCACTTCAGTCTTCAGCCGCACTCTACTGCACCGCAACCAGACGCAAACCTCAATGCCAAAGAAGGAGACTTACACGGCACAATTTCTAATGCTATTCCGCTGTTGCCTGCAGAATTTCAGGCGATTGCAAGTTATCTGTAGTTAGTTATAGGCCGTGCTGTACTTCAGCAGCACTCTACTGCAGCGCAACCACATGCAAACTTTACTGTCGGTAAAGGAAACTCATAAAACACGATTTCCAATGCTCTTCCGTACTTGTATACAAAGTTTCAGGCGATTGCTCTTTGTCTCTTGCTAGTGATAGGCCGTGCTGCACTTCAGCAGCACTCTACTGCAACGCAACCATACGCAAACGTCAATGCCAAAGAAGGAGACTTACACGGCACAATTTCTAATGCTATTCCGCTGTTGCCTGCAGAATTTCAGGCGATTGCAAGTTATCTATAGTTAGTTATAGGCCGTGCTGTACTTCAGCAGCACTCTACTGCAGCGCAACCACATGCAAACTTTACTGTCGGTGAAGGAAACTCATACGGCACGATTTGCAATGTTCTGCCGCACTTGTGTGCAAAATTTCGGGCGATTGCAACTTAACTGTAGTTAGTTACAGGCCGTCCTGTACTTCTGCAGCACTCCACTACAGCGCAACCACATAGTAACATCGTAATAAGTATACAAAACGTATCTATAATAGTTTGTCATGTCCTAAACAATCTGTAAGCCGAATTTCAAATACCAGTGACGAATGAATTACTTGTTATCGACTGTGCTGTGTTTGGGGCAGCACATACAGCACGGTGGAAGCTACAGAGTACACTAACTAACATAGCTACAGTTCCTCCTTACTACAGACATACTTTTCACCAAGTTTCATATGTTTAGCCGTTTACAGTAAGTCTACAGACAGCGTGCTATGGTTGCTGCATAACAGTACAGCACGATAGCAGCACCGCACAGCGCTGCGACTATGCTCATCGTTTTCAGCGACCCCGATAACCCTTCTATGCGTCCCACTATATGGCCCAAAACAGCATATTTAGGCCTATTTTTTACTATTTCCTGTAGAGTTGGGACTTAGAAATTTTCCGAAAATGGCTATTTGGCCGGACCAACTTTGGGCCGGCCGCCAGAACGATCCTGGCCAGATATCAAAAATCGCCCTCGTTAGGACATATAAACCCTTCCGTAGATCCTTATGCAACAAACCACGTCTCTCTAGCGTCTTCCCTGAGTCCTGTAGCTTTGACAAAAAATTGGCCATTTTTGGCCATTTTAGCGCCAAGTCCACTTTTGGCCGGCCGTACAGGTGGCCGGCCGGGCCGGGCAACGAAAAAATATCAAAAAGGTTCACTTTCGGGGTATATACGTTCAGAAAAACCAAACTTCACCTGCTGAAAATGCCCAGATCGTTCTAACACTGCGACAGAAAATTGCATTTTTCCAAGCGTGACTTACACGGAAAAAAACAAACAAACGGACCTAACTTGCCCGGAAGCGAAAATTTTCAAAGTTGGAAATTTTGACCTGTAGTACTTGACCTGTAGTACATTTTGACTTGTAGTACTCGTACGTGTAGATTCCAACGATACCAAAATTGTCCAGTTTCGTTGAGTATTTAGCTGGCACGGAGCTCGAACGGATCTCCAAGGGCCGCATTGAGCCTTTTACACCCATATTATAGGGGAGCGCTCTCGCGCTCCCCTATAATAGGGTGCGTAACTGGAATGAATTGAAAAGTATAACACAAAGCTAAATATACAATTATCCGTTTTTGTATTCTTACTTTTCTTTCTTTTCTGACTCTCTGGAGCTCCTCAGCCAAAAGGGAATCCGAAAGGCCAGTCGTTTTTCTTAAACTTTCCAAAAGCTCTCTCTAAAACAACAACAATCACACAAAATATAAACTATAATAGAACTAAAACCAATTATACCATGTGCATATTTTTATGTGGACACATGGCTGGAAATGCAACACAAAGGGCTAAGTTTTGGTAAAGGATGCAAAAATCAAAGTATATATAAAGCGTAATGTAAAGTTAACGCTACAGCAAAAATTTAATAGTTTTGGAAAAAACGACACAAAAATACAAAATCAAAAGCATTTAAACCAACCTGCTTCTCTCCAGTTTCAACAATTTCATATTGCAAACGGAGCAATCTCAAGTCAAGTTTGCCCTGAAAACACAGAAATCAAAAACATAAAATTGCAAATTAACAAAAAATAAACGAAAATAATGCATCATTTAATATTCAGTAAGACTGAAAGTTGGACTTAACTGAAAACTAAATTAAAATCAAAACTACTCCTCCCTTTGTGGTGTCAACGTCAACAGCAACATTCAAAGTTTTCCAAAAAAAGGAAAACTTGCATTTGGACAATAAACTGGAGAAAATAATTTGCAAAACAAAAAGGATCCCCCCCCATCCAAAATTCATAAAATCTTAAAATACGTTCATATACTGGTATGTACGGTTAAGTTCTCATCTGAAGAAAGGACTAGTTTGCGAGTACAGCATGCTGTCAATTGTTGGATAGATTGCTGCGTATGATCCCTGTACAAAAAAATTGAAAAATTGACATGACATACCTCCTGCTTAACTGGATACAAACAGAAATACAACTCCTAAACATAAGAAATAGCATTTTTATTTATTAGCTGTTAGGCCTAACAATTTTCAGCTATATACGTACTCAAATGAAACTTTATTTCATGCAGCTTTTCATAGTAAAATTCTACGTGGACAGGGACAGGCGAAAGTCACACACAGAAAACATGACACCCACAAGCGTCGCTGAGTGACATTCGGTCATTGGCCAACCAACTACAACCGTAGTCCCAGAAAAAATAGTAATATTTCGGAGTTTTTAAAAGTCTAATTGCAAAAATAATTGTCAGGAATTTTTTTCTTTCAGACAACGGAAAAACGTGCACAGGAGTGCGCCCAATCACAATCTGGAGACAAAAAGAAGGCAGAAGAGCTTACTACGCAACCATAATGCAGGAAACTGCTATCACAAATTTTTAAATTGCCAGAAGGAATCGGGTTTCTGGTCGAAACCTTCGACGGACAACGCCCCTTCCGTTTTTAATTTAGTTAATCTTAAGTAACATATATTTGACAGATTCCGATTTTTAATATTTGCAGGATATTTTTACACGGGGAGGCGCCCCCCATCCCCGAAATTGACCTTCCCTCTCCGAAAATGCCTCCCCGGGATTTTGGGCTTCCCCCTTAATGAGGTCCACATTTTTGCCAAAAATTGACAGTTTTCAAAAATTTTCCGGCTCGCCGGATATTTTTTCGTAAAAATAGCTACTTTTAGCTCAAATCCTTGCATTTTTGGGAACGTTTGCGTTTCTACGTGCAAAATACGCAAAAATACCAATTTTGGACTCACTTTTGCAAAAAATCTTCCCCCCCCTCCGGCCCGCGAAGCCCCCTCCCCCCACCGGGGAAAATCCAAAAAATACCTGATTTGTGGCTTAGTGGCAGGCTAAATAAGAGCATAAACCAGGGGGCCCGTTGCATAAAAGGTATTACTAATAAATTATTAGTGATTAATTGATAAGTGTAGCAGTTGATTGAAAATAGCTAAAGTTGTGGAAGAGCCAGAGGGATATTCTATATGTCGTTTTGCAGCGTTTGAGATGCTCTAACGAACTATATATTCTAAATGGTGTAAAATTAAAATTTGGACTAAGCCAAAGGAATAACCTTCAAAAATCGCGTTTACTCTGATATTTGTGATCAAATCTATTGAGTTGGAGAAAATTATACAAAAGTTTTGGCCATTTTTGAATTAATCACTTCATTATCTACAAAATAATACCGAAAACACCAAAATTTGTTGGCTTAGTTAATAGTTATGCTCATTAATACTGCTGCACTAATTAACTAATCACTAATAATTTAGTAGTAATACAATTTATGCAACAGGCCCCTCAGGTCGTAGGTTCGAATTCCACCAGATTTTTCGAGAATGTTCGATTCGGTAATATTTCCCAGAATTGGAAGACAAGAACATGGTAAAAACTGATCACTTTGTTTAAAAGCAAAGAAATTTTCTTTCAAGAAATTTTACTTTCACTGTCCCGAAAGCAAGTTTCTTCATTAATAGTTACATACCTTATACTTGGAAACTAAATTTCGCAGCTGCTCATCAAGCTTAATGATTTCATTCATGTATTCCAAAACCTGGAAACAACACTTAACAGGTACTATATGATGGCTAAATTGTACACATATACACAGTATGTAAACAATAATACTTTACATATGACTTGCTTTGGCTGTTGAACATCCAGCACCCTAATAGCTATAATTTGCTAATTCAAACCCGTCGAAACAATGCAAAAATCAATTAGGTTATTAACTACGTATGCTATTACATCAATGAGTTTTCTCCGCAATAAAATTACTAACCTAAGATCAGATCCGGCCCCAAATAATTACTGTTACCAAGAGTACATAATAGATAAGGGTAAGAAACTCTTACAATACTATGTACTAAGCATGTCAGGCATGCTCGGTGCGTTAACTCGGGACCTTAACTTCCAGAGGCTAACGTTATCAAAGTCCAAACCCGGGTTAACTTAAAAACCCGGGTTTATTTGGCTATCATCAACACATAAAGTTAACCCGGGTTAGTGACTTAATCCGGGTTTGGGCTATCAACTGATAACATCGGCCCCAGGAGAAGGAGGGTCCCACTTTGCACTAAATACACGCTTTCATATAAGCGTGTGTCGGCTCGCTGATTGACCCGTTAGCCTGACGCTTGCGGAAGGTAATTTGATGGTTATTTTTATTGATTAATTATAACTTTAATTAGCTTAATGCAATTTGACAACCATGTAGCTGCTTTCTCTTTTTTGCTCACCGATGATATAAAAATTGTTGCAGATTACATTCCTTTGAACTTTATATTATGCAACAATGTGTGGAATTTAGCTTTTTCACCGTTTTTTATTACTCCTAAGAAAATAACGAAAAATTGTTTCGCCGCCGGTCGCCTCAATCAGAACATAACTTTGCTCTGATAACAGAGTGTATCTAGTCGTATACTCTTGAGGACTTTTCAAGAAAGGGTAGAGTAGAGTTAAAATTAACTCGATCACTTTAAAGAAAGAGTTAAAATGGTTAATTTTAATCCTGCGAGTTAGAGTTAAAATTTCTAACTATGTGCTGTTTCGTGAAGAAATAAAATTAACTGGCTCTAACTCTACCTTTTTCAAGAATCGCTGCAAGAGATAAAAATTTTCTGAGTTAGTCTAACTCTATGCACCCTATTTAGGGAATTTTACTCTGTTTAACTCCTTCCGACCTTTTTCCATTGAAGTTTAACCCCAATCAAAATACGCGTGTTTAAAGTGGAGTTGGAGTTAAAATACAAGCAAGATTCAATTAATGTTTTCAATGAAAATTCACAAGTTTGAAGTTTGTTAAGCCATTATGTACTCTAGCTGTTACTTTCAGCTATACAACACTCAACTGTTAACAACCAATACGACCAAAGACGAAAAATCGAATTAAGTTTTCCAGTGAACCTACATCAATCCGCAGTCCCGAAATTTAAGCAAGTTTAAATATGTGAGCTTTATTATTAACCAAACAGAAAGCTGAATTGAGAAACAAAGTTCAGCAGGTAAGATTAACAATACAAAAACCTCCCAATTACAAAGTTTAGGTCCGATCAGAGCATTTCAGTTCTCCTTAGGAGTTGACAACTTGACTGACACTAAACTAAAAACAAGTTTTCCCGATATATATACAATTGTACCCAGGAGTTCGAATGTACCAATAACCATATCAGAATTTAGGATTACTAACCTAAACTATTCCACACATATCACGAATTGTCCGAGCACGTCATATACCATGAAACGAGCAGACCTCTTATACTTTTATTTCTTAATCCACAAATCGATTCAACTCTATAAGCAAGCAGTCCGACTTATTTCCATGCACTGATGTTAAAGAAGATCCATTTGTCCCGCCATAGGTTCGAATTTTCAGGCTTCGGTGGTGACATGGCTTTCAATGATATTTCATTTATTCACTGACACTACACTACACACCTAAGGGTGCATTCAGTCGCGAATACAGAGAGAGACGCGCGGCGACGTGCGTAGACGCGCGTCGACGCTTCTGATTGTAACATGCTGTTTTAACCGTTTAAAAATAATTGTAGCGTATTCATACTCACGAACGCATGCAGACGCTTACGTACGCGCGTCGACGCGCGTCTACGTGCGTCTGGTTGCGTCTGGAACTATGAATGCACCTTTACTCGTAAATTTATTCAGTGCCGGACCCCACCAGACACATCTCGACAGATTTTGAGTTCATAAAATGAGTGCCCCATAGCAGTTATGCTTCAGTCTTCAGTCTAGAGGGGTAATAAATTCAAAAAAAATTACAACAAATGACAGCAAAACCACTATTACTCTCTGGTACTCATAAATAGCTTTATTGCATCCAAGGATACGTATCAGTGTTTACACGTAGACAAAGTTACATGCTGAAATTATAGTTACTATGATAAACATGCAAAACTGTGCACATAGATTCATCAAATATACATGACCATGACAACTAAACACTGTCTGTATTGTAGTCAAGTGCAGTATATATAAACTGTATATATTTTACAGACAGTTTTTGAGTCTCAAAACAGGACACTACGATTTCTATTTTAGTTTCAAGTTTGGTCTTTCTAGTGGTATATTTCCTATGCAGATTTTAAAGGGCTTTAAAATTGGCTTACTTGAAAAACTGAAACCAAAAGCAATTTCATACTTTGCAAATATTTAAATAACTACTTCTGTATTAAAAATCAACCATTCACAGTTCTCCGTTAAATTTTACTATTTCAATTTTTGAAATTAATTCAATTCAAAAAATCCAAGGTAAACGAAAAAGGAAAACCTATCAGAAATTAGCCAAATTCTATTATATACCTGAAAATACGTACATTAAGAAACATATCATCATACAGTGAAAATGAACAATGCTAAAACTATTCCCCAAACACCATGTTCATACGTATATCACAACACACACGTATTTTATCAATCTTTTAACAACTTCAGTTTTAAGTGTCAAACAAAAACACATATACATAAGTACAAAGCAAGGATACAGAACAGAATAATAAAGTTCGCAATAAAATGTTTGCGGACAACAGTAAAAAACATCTGTCAAATAGATTGTCAAAAAACAGAGACAATACTAAAGAAGAAAGTTCGCCGTCTGTAACTAAAGTCCAAAAAACGTCAACAGGCATAAAGGACAATTCGAAACAACTTTCGAAACGTTTCAGTCAAAACCATGAAATAAAAAGCAAAATTAAGAGAAACCAGTTCTCAGCTGAGCACAGCTGATTCATTTCGAGAAACTAATTTAAAATAAGCTAATAATAAGCTTTAAAGGATTGAAATTTCTAGGAAATTAAATCCATGCATTGTACAATACAATACTACCAGTAGCTGTGCTTTTCCTTTATCCAATACTTTACCTAAACCGTAAGAGTTTTCCAATTCAAATAAACGACACTACAGACTGCCCCAAGTGCTTACAAAAAACCTAAAATCATTGCCAAAATGACACTACAATTTATTGTGAAAAAACATCTGCCGGCGACAGGGAAGGATAAGCAAGCAAAAAAACTTGAGTTTAGAACAAAAAAGTTGGGATAAAAACAAGAGAAACTATACAGAAGAATATACAAAGGATAGATGTCTGCTGTAACAAACACGCTGAAATGAAAAAATAAAGAATCTCTATATTATATGCAGTGAGTACTACATTATACGAATATAATGGACACAGAATAAATTATACATTATATGTATACGCATCCTAGAAGCAGATCACATTTAACTAACAATATAACACGCGAGAACTTGGGTCTTTCCTATTTGGAAGGAGGTTAAACGGGGAAGACAACCCAGAATTAGGAGGCGGGAGAAATGGTCTTTTCCACAAAAACGTCTAAAAACACTTGAGATACAGGACGTTGTATTTCCACCGGTTTTTAGACCTGAAAAAACCCGACGGTCCCCCCGACACCCTACAAAATAATTGACTTGTTATACAGCACTAAGAGACAGAGATGTATAAAATCCTACACAGCCAAGTGTTCAAAGACAGTCTTCTAACAAACAAAATATTCTACAATACATACATAGTATATAATATAATATAATAACAGTTGACAGGAACTGTCAGACAGAGTCAGAGTAATGCTGAAACAAACTTCTTCTGGCATATTCTGCAGTCTTTCCTTGAAATTGTCATCACAGACAGTTAAATGATAAAAACCAAAACTACAAACAGGTTACAAATGAAGAGTTAGTTTTCATAATTAAATTTTCAGTCCAATCTCAGGCCATCTCAGCTAAACCTATTTTCCAAGGCGCGTGGCGGGCAGGCACTTGTTGCAAGCGATTTCGGGAGAGAGAACAAGGTACAAGCCAGCAATCGAAGATCAAACAGCCAAATAGTTTACTGGCCCCTAGGCTAACTATTTCCTGAAAACACGGGGGGAGCTAGCTAGTAACCCCTATGGGCGTGTGGTGAAATTTTATTCGGTTATGGAGATGAGGAGCGTGAGTAATATTCAAGTCATTGTTGGCTCAATTGTAGCGATGGAGAGCTAGTTATATCTAATTTCATAAATTTGCTATGCCAACCCTACAGTACAGTCCACGCTCAAGAAGTGAATAGCCTTTGAAACACGGACATTTGGACCAATTTAGCCCTCGTAGGAAATTCTGGCGGCGCCAAATCAAACTGATTAAGTAACTATGAAAAATCTGCCAGACAGAACATCATTTTGAACACATTACACGACAAGAAACAGAATTCCATTTGGTCCTCAACATAAGCAAGACTGTACGAAAAAGTTTCACTAAACTATTCAACAACATAAACATTTCCAACCCCAGTGTTATTCCAGTTTCCTACAAACTTTGCTACAATTGTTTTTCTAGATTAAAAATTTAAAAACTAAAAATTCAACAGCATTCTGCAGTTAGTATAAGAGGCAGGGGAGAACATATTTGCTACCCATTCCTAAATTCCTAAATCCATAACAATAATTCAACAAAAACAAGTAAGCATAAACATTTCTAATATATGCACGTTCAATAAATAAATAATTAAAACATAGAAAACAGAGCACTCAGGAAATCATTGTTTTTCAGATCATTACATCATTAACACATACTTAACAATAATAGTTGTTCACTTTAACTATTTAACTTTAAACACATCTTCATGATAAAAAAATTGATCAAGTTTCGAAAAGATAAGGGAATCCAAAGAATTGAAAAGCTTTCAAACCAAACAGAAAGAAAGGTAGATGACCAAGACAACATTCTAGAAACACCTTAGCTGAACTGAATTTACACCTAAAATTTAAATTTAAAAATTCAGCCAATAAATTGGACCCAGTCCCATTACATCAACTTAACCATTCTACAGTTGAAAGGATATACTCCTTTGGAGTGTTGTAAAGTGTAAGACAAATGTTCACGGACGGGACAAGAAATAGGTGGGGGGAGGGGATCGCGTAGAAAAGGGAAACAAAATCTATCCCAGTAGGGAGTCTACACCCCCAGAGGTTGCAGGTGGGCGAGCCGTGGCAAATCCACCCACAGGGCCTCCAGACATCGGGCTCATAGGCTGAAGGCCACCCCCAGTCATAGGAGTCACCGGTCGAACAAAACCACTCCCTGAAACATAAATAAAAAAGAAACAAATTTCAGTAAAGAAGAAATTAATTTGGTAACTGAAAATGAGGTCGTAGCATATTCCTTAATTCCTTATCCTCTTAGTAAAGTGGGGCGGAAACAGCATTTGAGGTAGGTAGGTTAAAAATCGAAATTTTGATGAAGACGTAATCTATCCAACCTACAAAATTATTGTGGCTATTTTGACTTTTGACTCTGTCTGCCTTACTAACCAACAAAATTCATGTTGCAATCATTTCCAATAAAATCCACTTCTTACTGAAGATAGAAAATACAACAAACTGCTATGCTTAAAAGCTTACCCATTCCTAACGGCTGAGGAGCGCCCATCGGCGAAACAACGGGCGATCCAGTCGGACTGGTCACACCTGGAAATACAAAAGAGATAAAAGTAAAAACAAATTGGGCAATTTAAAAACAAGGCAAAACACCTCTAATAATTATATTTTTATCATTTGTACGCAAAACTGAAATCAATAAAAACAAGGAAATAATAAAAATAAAAAATTTTGACATGGACAGACAGGAAATAGTAAACTTAATAGAGAAACGTACCGGGTATTATCTGGTTAGAATGGTTTCGTGGTACGCATACTATAACAGTGTCTGCGTAAAACAAAACTACCTAACTGGCCATTCCGCGCACCAAATTAAACTAGTTAAAGGAATTAAAATTAGAAACTTACTCTGCTGCTGAAGTTGTTTCATGGAGGGCTGGGCACCCCGATTTCCCGCCTTATTTCCACCAATCAGATTGTCCATATCAATGTTAACCTTACCACTAACGTCCTTCCAAGTGCTCCCCATTGGCTGAAACAATAATCAGGAGAGATGTTGTAAGGCGGGAAAGCAGAGCTAGAAATTCTCCCTAGGGGAAAATTACAAGTAGGAAAAATGCTCCTTGCAGTCGCATGAAAAAGTTAATATGAGCTATGACGGTCAACATTTAAATGTGTCAAGGACAATATTTAAAATGTTTAATATGAGCCAACATCTAAATAAGTAGAGGACAAGATGTAAACGGCTAATATGAGCCGCTACGTTTCTCTTGGGCTCATATTGACGCTCATTTAGCTTTTGCTTACTTTGAATCCAACACTGACTTGGCTTGCATGAATAACGACGCATAAACATTAATTTTGCAAAGCTGTACGTAAATGTTTTCTTCTCCACCGCTACACCCAAGTATATATATACACATTTAAGACCACCATATAAGTCAACAAAACGAAACCGAAGTCCAATCTAATGAAGAAACGAAAATGTGGAACTTACAGATGTTGTGAAATCTTGAGAAATCACATTTGAAGTTATCATCGCA
>JASAND010025064.1:0-11817 GCA_030248195.1 Trissonchulus latispiculum
GCCAGGAGTTCAACCTCGAATGTTGACTACAACCGTGGAGGAGCTCCTCAAGGCAGATGCCCTACACGGTCTCCTGTTACCTTCCTACACAGCAGTGGTACCCATTAACCGACCAATTATGGATGGATAGCTGGGTTTGCTAGAGCCCACGGCGAATCGATATGTGCTTAGTCCCATGCTCAAGAGGATTTGTGAAAGCCTTGTGGCAGCGGGGATTCGAACCTCGGACTATCGGATCCAAAGTCGAGCACTCTCACCACTCGGCCATCACGGCACTGAATAGTCCAAATCTGTCTGAGTGCTAAATACGTATTATATACTTTTTAAAGTAACTTCATTTCAGAGGAAACTTGTTGGGTTGCGCAGGATCGAACAGTCATTGCCGTCAATGTTCCGACGGGCGGTGTCGGGTTCAGATACAAGATTCGTGTTGATTGCAGAATTACGTCCGGAACCTGCTTCAAGCAAGACAGTAAGCTTAAGCGTAACGCAGTTTGCTTGGCGACACCAGGATTTTGTGACGGGGGTCTGGGGTTGCCAAAAGTAAGTGGGAGGAGGAGGTCCCAAATGGGGGGGGGGATAAAATGAGTTAAATATGCTAACATTACAGCAAAAATAGCCTGTTTTCTGTTACTGCTATAACTAAGCATAGAAATATATAATAAAACGCCTGCCTGCAATCGCTAAGGTAGAAGGCTTTAGTTTGAAACAGGAGAGAGCCAATGGCAACTGCTTGCTTGCCTGCTATGACTAAGCTAATATGTGCACAAGCCACAAACATTAAGTTTAAGCACCAACATAGACGTTTTTTGACCAAAACATTCCGGCGACGGAGTGCGATTTTTGAAACTTTTGAGAAAATTCCTAAAAATTTTGCAGTTTCTGGGCACCCTAGCGCCATGGGCGCACCCGGGGGGGGGGGTTGGGGGTTCCGACCCCCCCCCCCCGGAATTTTTGGGGAGAAGGCAAAAATTGAGCTATTTTTAGTGCATAAAACTAAAAAATGTGAAACATTTTCGCGCCTGCGGCGCTTTTCTATCTCAATTTTTAAATTTTTTTCGCCTGCGGCGCTTTTTGTAGATATGTATATAAACCCTTTTTATTTTTCGCGTCTGCGGCATCATTCTATCTCGATTTCTAAAAATTTTTGCGCCGGCTGCGCGCTAGCTCTAGTTTATTAATTCGTTGAGCCTTCCTTTTACTCAAATCTTTCAAATGTTCTAACCAAAGCTTTAGAATTTTGAAAAAGGTTTTGTCCGGATTTGCTGAAATTGTATATAGATATTTACCTATCTTCTTCTTCTTCTTCTTGGCTGGCGGCAATCGGTTATCCATATGGGGAAGCCTCCACCTCCGTGCGCAGCACACCTCTTCGCAAGGCAGACAACAAAGGGAAGCCCAGAGTAGGGCAATAAAAGCGTCCACGCGCTCGGCAGCATAATTTAAGGACTTGAGGTATCCAGCTCCGACATGACTGATGATAAAACCAGAAAGGGAAAGGATCAGCCATGCCCCGCAGAATTGGAACCCATTTAGCGCCGTGATCAGACGGATGCCAGGGGACACCTGTGGGAATCTCCATTTGATGGGGTCCTTGTCCATCGGATTTCCCACAATATTTACTCATCTTTATTTTGCTAACTGATTTGACAGAAAACAACAATTTATAATGTGGGTTTACCTGAAACTATTACAAAATCTGATGAATGTTAGGTGCATTTTTAGACATATCCTATGTTATTCTCGGCATTGCCCTTGCGGCCTTGGATGGTGGCATGATCTGCTGTTTTGATATAGATCGTGGTCGTTTGATTCGAGCCGTGAAGCTCCCGTTTTCAGTACGTATATATTATATTTTTGTGTTTGTAGCTAGTAACAGTAACTATGTACTCTTCTTTTGTCGCTTAGAGTGCTTCGAGTGGCTGTATGTATTCGTGAATAGTTACGTACGTATATATCTGGCTTATCCCTACTAGGGGGGGGCGTCCCCCATTTAGCGACCTCCCTCACATTTTGAGGAGCCCCCATAATCCAAAATATTGCTAAATTTTATCATGTTTACCCTAAATTTTCAAAAATGTTGTCGGCTTCGTCAGATTTTTAAAGGAATTTTCGGTATTTAGCTTAAAACACTTAAAATTAGTCATTTTTAGCGATTTTGTGCCAGTTTTTATACGTAAAAACTTGGGCGGCCCCCATCGAGCCCCCCCTCCCAAAATTGCCAAGAAATAAGCCAGCGTATCACGCTAATATATACCACATGATGCACGCTTTGAGCGTTGTAATTTGTTGCGTTGATATATATAGTACGTTCGGTACATTGGTTTAGGTGACTTGTCTGAAGAAGCTGAGTATTGTGGAGTCGTCTGGGAGCGAGAGTGTGTCAGAGCTTCTGCCAGAGTCCATTCAGCCCTGGACTGCTGGTGTGGCCTGTGGAACCCTGGAGGTTTGTTTCTTGTTTTATTTTGTTTTCGTATACGCCACTACTAGACATGTGGCTCGGGAAAGGGTTAGATGAGCGACCGAACAGGTGGATTTTGCCGGCTTATATGTAAGCAAGCTCCGAAAAACCAGAAAAACCATTTGGGCGTGGCGTGACTCGTGAGCGACCCCTGGGAAGGGGTGACCTCCATGTCGTTGGGGGAGGGGGGGCAACCCTTACACGCCTCCCCATACGCAAATAGGGTGTATATACTGCTTTTATTGAAACTTGTGCTGGGTGAACGGGGGGGACTCGAATTATGTGCCAACTGCCAACAATAAAATTTTATTTTGCTATATTTATCCTGCATATTACCCAAAAGTCGACGTAAATATTTTAGTGAAGATAGCTGCCCCCGTAAACTGTTGAAAAACTGGAAAGCTATCAATGGAATTAATGTGCTGGCTTTTTGTGTGGGTCATGTGTTTGTCTTTCATTTTTGTGTTTTAAGCCGTCTGTATTCTTTTCTAGGGACACATTTATCTTGTTAATCTCAACTTAGCCGAAGATATGGTTTATAATGAGATCTGTCCGGAGGTGGCGGAAGTGGGAGATCTTTTTAACAGAGCGGATCGCAACTGTCTAGAGATAAATAGTACATACTGGTTTTTTTCTACGAAAATGGATTTTTTGTTTACGGTTTTTTTTTGTGTCCAGGAGCGTGTCCAGACACAAATTTTCTTAGCTGGACACAAAAATTTTTAGCTGGACACAACGTAGACACAGCTAAATTTTTCATAGAGAAGTGTCCAGAAAAAATTCCTGAGCATCCCAAATCTTTTAAAAAGCTCTAACTTTTCTGGGGGGCTATCGCCCCCCAGACCCCCTGCTCTTATCCTTACATTTTTTCTCCTTTAGGCTTTGGCCACCATCTTAACTTGGTTAATCGTTCCGCAACTATGTACCTACGTACTCTTATGCTTAACATTTCTATTTTTACTTATTTTATTTATATTTGTATAACTTAATTTAATTATTTTCTTAGAAAATCCACCTAAGGGGCGAAGTTTCTTTAGCAAATCCATGACGTTAGTTCGATTTGGCAGTTGAAATTTCTATGTAACTTTAGCCATTATTTGTGCACAAATTTGCCAATATTAATTTCTTAGAAGGCTAGTTTTAAAAAATTCTTCGGCTTCTGGGGGGCTCCGCTGAAAAAAAACTGCGAAATTCCGCACTTTTTTTTGAAAATTCCGCAACTTTTTTCGGAGCTCTGCGTAAAGTTCCGCAAAAATTTTTGACCTTGAGTAGAAATTTTCAGTTATCTCTGATAATAAATACAAGTGTTTCAGGTACTTTTTGCAGAAACTTCCTAAAAGTTTTCGCGCCTTCGGCGCGAATTTCTATATTCATACCTTTCAGTCCTATCCGAGATAGAATACTTAGTGAAGGCTTATGCAATGAAATTCTTTTAGTATATATATAAACTAATTTCCTAAAATATCTGAAGAAGTACTTGCGTACACATAGTAACCACACTCACTCTAGTGTTCTGTGAAGTTGCGTGCATTCGTTGTATATATATATATATACAGAGTCGTGGAAATATATACTTACATACCTAACCAGTTTAGACACCAAATTGCACAAAAGAATAACCCATTTGTAAATGTTGCCAAACCATAATTTTAAACAATTTTCGCCCTGTGGCAGTTTGTTTATATTTTGGGTCTTTACTGGCTGCCGAAATCAAAGTTTTGAGTGTTTCCATCAAGGATTTTCATCAGTTTTACAAAATTTTCTCAGCTTCTGGGGGGCTCGGCCCCCAGACCCCCCGCATCTCTACGTTTAAATTTTAAATTCTTGTCAAAAACACCACGTACACATGCTTCGACTTTCGAAAAATAGTTGTAACTTGGTTAATACGTACTATATGTTCGTTAAATGTTAAGAATACGTTTAAATACATTACAACCTAATTAATAAAATTCATTAGCTATATTTGAAAAACTAAAAAATATGAATTTCGCAATTTTTTTGCGAAATTCCGCAAAAAAATTTTGAGGTCTGCGTAAAAGTTCGCAAAAAGTTTCGACGAAAAAACACCCCCAGACATTGTTCCTGTGGCTTGCGACGTCAACAAGAAAAGTGTGGCATCGGTGACCCTTGCAAATTGCTAGACAATTGCAAACAATAGACAACTATATATAATTTATTCGCATAATAACAAATTTTATTCCTACACTAAAATAGCGCGTTAAATACCACTTATATAATATATTATATATATACGTATGTATATATTATCATGGGGGTGCTCGGAGAGCCCCCCATAATATGAGCTATACAGGCACTTTGCGGATTTTGAAAAGTGCTAATTAGGCATAACTAATTAACGGGAAGGAATTAAGAGCTAATATTTACATTTTTGAAATCTCCAGGCCGAGAGCTTTCGAATGATACCAAACTTGCCCGGAAAAAATGAACTTTGAAAAAATCGACTTTCTCTTACGGGTTTGAAAGTGGGTTTTTTTTCTCTGTATTCAGCATGATTTTTGTCAATTTTGTGTTAACTCGATTTTTCGAACGGCCCATAGGAAAAATTTTTCTATACTATTTTTTGAATATCTAGGCAATGGTACTTAGCAAGTTTATGTTTTTTTTTCCGAATTTCAATCTGGTTCGATTTTTATAGATGGTCAAAAATGGAAAAAATAGCGTTTTTGGACACCTTCAAGCTGAAAAATTTCTAAGTCCGAAAATTTTAAAATAGTCTAAAAACGGGCAAAAACAGCGTTTTTCGGCCTTGGGGTGGTACCCATATACAGTAAATCGGGGTCGCTGAACACGATGAGCATAGTGCCGACACCGTATCTCGCCTGGTTCATCTGGTTCAACTGGTTCAAAGTTGAACCAGTTCCTGGTTCAAGCTACTGGAGATAGCTAGAAGGCTGAAATTTTGCATACAAAGGTTATTGGGCATGGGGAATTCACTGGTGGTGTTACTTTGGTGATCCGACCCATGGCTGGCCAGATCTGGTTCAACTGGTTCAAAATTGAACCAGTTCCTGGTTCAAGCTACTGGAGATAGTTGGAAGGCTGAAATTTTGCATACAAAGGTTATTGGGCATGGGGAATTCACTGGTGGTGTTACTTTGGTGATCCGACCCATGGCTGGCCAGATCTGGTTCAACTGGTTCAAAATTGAACCAGTTCCTGGTTCAAGCTACTGGAGACAGCTAGAAGGCTGAACTTTTGCATACAAAGGTTATTGGGCATGGGGAATTCACTGGTGGTGTTACTTTGGTGATCCGACCCATGGCTGGCCAGATCTGGTTCAACTGGTTCAAAGTTGAACCAGTTCCTGGTTCAAGCTACTGGAGATAGCTAGAAGGCTGAAATTTTGCATACAAAGGTTATTGGGCATGGGGAATTCACTGGTGGTGTTACGTTGGTGATCCGACCCATGGCTGGCCAGATCTGGTTCAACTGGTTCAAAATTGAACCAGTTCCTGGTTCAAGCTACTGGAGATAGCTAGAAGGCTGAAATTTTGCATACAAAGGTTATTGGGCATGGGGAATTCACTGGTGGTGTTACTTTGGTGATCCGACCCATGGCTGGCCAGATCTGGTTCAACTGGTTCAAAGTTGAACCAGTTCCTGGTTCAAGCTACTGGAGACAGCTAGAAGGCTGAACTTTTGCATACAAAGGTTATTGGGCATGGGGAATTCACTGGTGGTGTTACTTTGGTGATCCGACCCATGGCTGGCCAGATCTGGTTCAACTGGTTCAAAATTGAACCAGTTCCTGGTTCAAGCTACTGGAGATAGTTGGAAGGCTGAAATTTTGCATACAAAGGTTATTGGGCATGGGGAATTCACTGGTGGTGCAACTTTGGTGATCCGACCCATGGCTGGCCAGATCTGGTTCAACTGGTTCAAAATTGAACCAGTTCCTGGTTCAAGCTACTGGAGACAGCTAGAAGGCTGAACTTTTGCATACAAAGGTTATTGGGCATGGGGAATTCACTGGTGGTGTTACTTTGGTGATCCGACCCATGGCTGGCCAGATCTGGTTCAACTGGTTCAAAGTTGAACCAGTTCCTGGTTCAAGCTACTGGAGATAGCTAGAAGGCTGAAATTTTGCATACAAAGGTTATTGGGCATGGGGAATTCACTGGTGGTGTTACTTTGGTGATCCGACCCATGGCTGGCCAGATCTGGTTCAACTGGTTCAAAGTTGAACCAGTTCCTGGTTCAAGCTACTGGAGATAGCTAGAAGGCTGAAATTTTGCATACAAAGGTTATTGGGCATGGGGAATTCACTGGTGGTGTTACGTTGGTGATCCGACCCATGGCTGGCCAGATCTGGTTCAACTGGTTCAAAATTGAACCAGTTCCTGGTTCAAGCTACTGGAGATAGCTAGAAGGCTGAAATTTTGCATACAAAGGTTATTGAGCATGGGGAATTCACTGGTGGTGTTACTTTGGTGATCCGACCCATGGCTGGCCAAATCTGGTTCAACTGGTTCAAAGTTGAACCAGTTCCTGGTTCAAGCTACTGGAGATAGCTGAAAGGCTGAAATTTTGCATGCAAAGCTTATTGGGTATGGGGAATTCACTGGTGGAATTTGTGATTGCTACTGCCACAGTTATGGTAGCGTTCCCAAAAACTAGACTGAGGACAAGTATGAAAAATGCTCCTTGCAGTCGCATGAAAAAGTTAATATGAGCTATGATGGTCAACATTTAAATGTGTCAAGGACAAGATTTAAAATGTTTAATATGAGCCAACATCTAAATAAGTAGAAGACAAGATGTAAACGGCTAATATGAGCCGCTACGTTTCTCTTGGGCTCATATTGATGCGACTAAAATGGCAAACATTATACAGTTTACGGTTGGCATATAAGCATCAGTGTTTATAAACGATTTGAGGATGGGAGCTTGGGAATATTGAATTAATGTGATGATTGCGATGATAACTTCAAATGTGATTTCTCAAGATTTCGCAACATGTGTAAGTTCCACATTTTCGTTTCTTCATTAGATTGGACTTCGGTTTCGTTTTGTTGACTTTATGTGGTGGCCTTAAATGTGTACTTGGATGTAGCGGTGGAGAAGAAAAACTTTTACGTACAGCTTTGCAAAATTAATGTTTATGCGTCGTTATTCATTTCAGTGTTGGATTAAAAGTAAGCAAAAGCTAAATGAGCGTCAATATGAGCCCAAGAGAAACGTAGCGGCTCATATTAGCCGTTTACATCTTGTCCTCTACTTATTTAGATGTTGGCTGATATTAAACATTTTAAATCTTGTCCTTGACACATTTAAATGTTGACCATCATAGCTCATATTAACTTTTTCATGCGACTGCAAGGAGCATTTTTCATACTTGTATAATTATATAATATATTATATTAGCGCTGCGCGAAATTTTGTATCTGGACACAACTTTTCTTAGCTGGACACAAATAAAATTAGCTGGACACAAGTTTGACACAGTCCCGATTTTCAAAAAAAACCCTGATGTAAAGCTTATATACATGTTGTTTTGTTTTATGATACTCACGTAATCTGTAATGCGACAAAAGTTTATTTTTGTGTGCATATGTATATCTGATTATGATAGATATTACGTAGGTATTTTTGTCATAATTTTTAGCGAAAATGCATAATGGTCCATTGCCTTCCGATTTTGTATGGAGCGGTCGAGGAACCAAGATTTGTCTAAATCATGGTAGGTGGGGACTTTAGCTAGCTGCTGAAAAATGCATACCTTACTATTAATGGTTATACATACATGTGGAGTAGATGTATTAGGTAAAGGTAAAGTGACCCCTGGAGAGAACTCCAACCTACGGAAGGTTATAGGGTGCCGGTGCTTATCTCCGGATTCACAGCCCGAAGCCAGGAGCGACAACTCTAATGTTGACTACATCTGTAGAAGGGGGGCCAGCCCTTCATCAGGCATTACGCCAGAACACAGACTCCTGATTACCTTCCCACCGCAGTGGTACCCATTTACCGACCAGTTAAGGATAGACAGCTGGGTTGGCTGGAGCTCATGGCGAACCGATATGTACTTAGTCCCTTGCTCAATGGGATTTGCGAAAGCCTTGTGGCAGCGGGGGTTCGAACCTAGGACCGTAAGATCTTTAGCCGAACACCTTACCACGCGGCCATCGCGGCACAGATGTATTAGTATTAGTATTATGTATTTGTACGCATATTTGTTCTGCACTTGTACATATTTGATATAGCTACAAATAAATGACTATCCCTACACCCCTCGATGATTTGCTTAAAACAGCAACCTGCTTTTTACATTTTTGTGAAATTGTTATAAATGCCAATAAATAAATATTTTGAGCCTATTTAATCATCCACTGACTAGCACTGTTATTTGCTATTTTCTTTTAAGTTGCATAGTTTTGTTGCACTGTTTCAGCCGATGTAGCTGTGACAAGTCTTCACTATGTGGCGTCTGCGGGTGTCCTGGTTTGTGGCTTCAGTTTCGGCAGCTTTATGATGTACAGCTTTCCTCTGCGCACTGCTGTGTAAGTCATAGACTGTAGAAAATGAGGCTGCTAGGTTTCCTATTAATTTGATAAATTTATTATATTGCGTCTCTTGTGTGAGAATATTTACATCAAGAAAATGCAATAAACGCGACAGAAGAAGAAGAAGAAGAAAGATTTACTCCGAAGAAATTCAACAAGGACGGTACATCGATTTACTCAAGTATATATAAGCTTAATCATCCATAACACAATACACGTGCAACATACTAAAGACAGTTACAAACTGAGACATCAGACGCAACATACTTTGTCTTCCTCAATCTACCATTTATATACAATGAGATGGCGCAAAAGTAAGTGCCTGCTTTCAAATAAAAGCTCTTTAAAGGTCTTCATATCTTTAGCTAAGACAATATTTTCTGGGAGAGAATTCCATGAGTTTACTATTCTGTTAGTGAAAAAATACTTTCTAATATCTAAAGAAAATTTTGGTTTTTCCAATCTAAACAGATGACCCCGTGTATTACGTACATTAGCTGATAACGAAAACAGAGACTGAAAAGATATTCCAACATGACCATAAACAATCTTATACACCAAAGTCAAATCAGTCATCAGTCTATTTAGTTCTAACGAAACCAGACCCAAGATTTCGCACTGATCTTTATATGATAAATGTCTAAATTCATAGAAAGAGTTACAAAACTTCTTCTGAACCTTTTCAATTGTTTCAATATCTTGTTTTAGCCAAGGATTCCAAATCTCAGATGCATACGATAGTATTGGTAAAACATAAGCTTTATATAGTCTTATCCTCACAGATAAGTCATCCGAAGTAAAACTTCGTAACATAATAGACAAAACTGATAAAGCCTTGTTCGCAATACGGTTTATGTGAACTCCAAACTTTAAATTTTGACTAACCCACACACCTAAATCTGAGCATCCATCAGAATTCAGCAAAGTGTTTTCATTAAAAGTGTAAGGGGTCTTTGCGTTTTGTCTTCCAATATACAAAACAAAGGACTTAGTCCATGAGACCGATAGTTGCCAATTTTCAACCCATTCAAAAACCCTTGTAGCAAAGAACTTAATATTAAATCTCTATCAGTACCAACTGCAAACAATTTCATATCATCGGCATAGGCAACACAATTCACAGAACCTAATAGGTTTAAAATTTCATTAATATATATTAAAAACAAAGTCGGACCAACAACTGAACCTTGAGGAACCCCGCTAGTTACATCAACAAAAGTTGAATGGGCATCGTGCAGCTTAACTCTCTGACGTCTACCACTTACAAAAGAAGATACTAGATTTAAGACAACCCCTTGAAATCCATAAGCTTGCAATCTCACTCTAAGTTTAGGAAGTGAAATTGAGTTGAAAGCTTTTTTTAAATCAATATATGCCACATCAGTACATAAACGATTATCTAAAGCAGTAGTCCATTTATCTATACAAAATAACAGATTCGTAACAGTCGATTTACCCTTACAGAAACCATGCTGAGCAGGAGCAACTATATTATTATCAAAACAATGTGATCGTAAAGTATCATTTAAAATCCAATCCAACGGTCTAGCTGCACCACATGTCAACGATACATCCCTATAGTTATCCGGTTGGTTCCTAGACCCTTTATTTTTAAAAATTGGCACTACATTTGCATCTTTCCAATCTTGTGGTATATATCCAGTGTTACAAGCAAAATCGGTAATAAACCATATCGGAAAAGCAAGTTCAGCGGCAAATTTTTTATAAAAAATATAAGGAATTTCATCAGGACCTCTAGCCATAGTAGGCTTAATCTTAGACAAGGCTTCAAAAACAGTCACAACATCAAAACTGAAAGTATTACAAATAACCTGAGATTCATGAATGACAGTTGGGTCTCTCCCATTATCTAAAGTGTATACAGAAGAGAAAAATTCATTGAGCACTTTACATTTGTCATGATCAGTTCTAGCTCTTGTCCCGTCATATCTCTCTAATACAGGAACACCAGGTTTATTTTTAAGTTTAGAATTCGCATACTTAAAAAACTTCCTAGAATTTGGATTAGTTGCAAGACTTTTTTCATATTCACTTAAAAATTTGTTTAACTGCTCAGAGAATAATCTATTTAAAGCTTCATATTGTCGCTTAGACGCATAATCCATAGAACGATTCCAAGTTTTAAAAGCAGCAATCTTGTTTCTATACAACTTTTTCAGAGAGTTTGGCCATGGCAGTGCATTCTTATTACACTTCACAATAGGTACATATTACACTTCAATTAAAGAATGGACAAAATTCTTGAACGTACTCCAAAAACATTCAACTGGATTACCAACCCCATTATAAGCATTCCAGAAAAACATATGCCAATCTACATTACACAGTCTTTGACTAATATTAATACAATCCATGGAGAAAAAATTGCGGATAGCTTAGACAGATAGATAGACAGATAGATAAAAATAGCTTATTTCCTCTTTACATGGTACCTTCAAATCAAAAAGCAGAGAAGCATGGTCCGAATTTCCCAAAGGAGCATTTATTTGAACAGGAGTAGAAAGAGTAACATCAGAAATCAAAACGAGATCCAAAATATTTGGTGGGGCAAAACGCGTAGGATTTTTAACTATTTGAGTTAATCCAGTTTCAGCTAATCGATCAAGAAAAGAATTATCCCTATTATTGTTAGCTAATAATAAATCCCAGTTAATATATATTTGGTAAATTAAAATCACCTACAAAAACTGGAAATATATTATTCCGACATGAATTCACTATACAGCCAATATCATCAATTACATACGTATTCCAAAGCAACATTGTCACCAGGAGGCCTATACATGCATGCGAACCGTAATGTCAAATGAC
>JASAND010025065.1:0-44856 GCA_030248195.1 Trissonchulus latispiculum
CACAGGGGACGTGCCGAACCGCTATTCGATCCGGTGCTGGCAACCCCAGCAGCCAGCCGAGTGACAGTTGCGCGTACTACCACCCTTTCACACGAGCACATAATTGCATTCGTGCAAAACTGGCATATAAATTAACAAAATTTCGATGAACGCGAATTTAAGTAAAAGTTATATATTCTTGTAGAGCTTGAAAAACTGAACATTTTTTGTGCTTACAGCACCAAAAAATGTTAATTAATTAGTGAGAAAAACATAATTAAAGTTTGTCTCCACATATGCATAATTAGCACATATAATGTATTAATTGATTGCACACGTGCTGGGTTGCTAAATTGCTTCCTTATATAGGCTAGCCTGAACTTGTTCTAATTGGAACCCGTATAGCTCAATGGATGAGCACTGGACCTATTAATCCGGAGAACCTGAGTTCGAATCTCAGTACGGGTCTACTTCTTTTCTTTTGGTTTGGCTCGTCTTTTGGCCTCTGACATGGGAAGTTAGATGATTACGGTAACGACCGTGAGCCCATGATAATTTTAGGCCAAGACCACTAATACCCCTAACTATTTCCCAATCCTTAAGAGTTCCAGCTAATTAATACAACAAGACTGCAAATACTTTCTTACCTAGAACTAACTAAACTACCAGTCCGCTAATCGGATGCCTAACGCGTTTTGCTAAACTGTGATCAATTCCGTGTTAATTTAAACTATTCTGTTATGGCCTTGATTCGGCTGTTTCTGGATTCCGTAAATGCGGCTCATCCGTCCCCTAATCGCAGGGCAACCTACACGGATGACCGAAAATCCAGCAGATTTGGCAGACCTAATTCGGGGTCCCCGTGACCCTAGGCTGCAAAACCTGCCTAAATCGCCAAAGATACCTCCATTTCTATGTCAATTTTCATACGATTTTCATTCCAAAATTAGCACTTTCACAGTGATTACACATCCAACCAACAATCATTACTGACCATAATTTATCTGGGTTTTTGGGTCCAAATTGTTACTCAATTTGGCCCATTTTCCTGCCTACCTTCTGAATATTTTACTCATTCACTCTGGCAGTCCCAATACCCTTATCAGACAAAGGGGGTTTACATGGTATGCCCTCATTCACACTCACAATCACACATTTTTGGATTCACAATTCACACTGCACAAAAGAGGCTAACCTTGAAACCTCACGCTCCATGAGGGATTTACTCAAGGAGCCACGTACGTAAATTTGGGGGGTCTCATTCACACTACAAATTACAATAATATTGACACATATGATTACACAGACATAATACGTCCTAACTACTCCCTAACAAGACCTATCTACCTATAGTATGCATATTTGTTGTCTTGATTCTGAAGTAACTTTGACTTGTATCTTCCAATATTTACTGTAAACTTTGGAACTTTATGAATTTGATAAAAGAAATTTTTCTTTGGATTTTTGAAACTTGAGTAGTTTAAATGAAAGCTGAACGAGTAATAATTGCTTAGGCAATTATTACTAAAAACAGATCACACACATTTCCGCTAAGGACAGCTTCCAGTTAATTAAATTAACAACGGGGAAGTCGGCCATTCCCTTTGAAACGACTGATAATTAATGGTTAACAATAATTCTGAGTTTTAATTCCTAACATTTTTGATGCCGACCTACACAAGGTTACTGTTCACCACAACAACGCACAATTACAGACAATAATATTACTTCAGTAGCGCCTAGTTTGCAATTGTGGCCGACAATTCCTAATTGCCGGCTGTGGGGAGAAACAATCCCTAAATTAGCTCAGTTCTGAACATATCTGAACTATCTCAACTCAGGGGTGGGTCCCCACTCAAAATCCCAGTTCATCAGCAAAAACCCCGACAAGATACAAAAACACAAAACCGGGCATTAAGCCCCTATTAAAAAATCAAAGGCCACTTGGGCCGTGGCTTGGTTGGCAATTACTGGTTTAAATTAAGGCCCGAAGGCCACAAAAAGTGAATTTTTTAGGCCAAAGGGGCCTCTTAAAATCCCTAAACTCGCGTGCCTAAAGTGTAGATCCTGGCCGAGCATAGTGCGCTCATTTGGCCATCAATGTGCGGTGTTCGTCGTGTTACTTAGATCTTCTCCTCTGACCTGTGTGGGTCAGAGGAGGGCCCTAACTCGTGTCCTAACCAGGGAAAGCACGTCTTTTATTCCCGGCCAAAACGCTGGCACAACGGGAAGACGTGCTAATTATGGGGGGGAGAAACCGACCGCTCTCGGCCGAGACTCAGACGAACACTGGTGGAAATTTGAAATTTTCCAGTGAGCTGACAGGAGTCTGACAGCTCACTGGTGTTTGCTTTTCAGGCGGAATTTCTTTGATTTTATTGGAGCTTCCAGAAATTTCTGGAAGCTCCCTATGTTAAAGCGTGTGCCCAACTCGGGCTGGCCACGCGGCTGGTCCGTTGGGGGGGGGGAGATTAATGAGAAAAAGGGGTTATTACCCTCCAACTGACCCTAATTTTGATTTATTTCCCAAGCTGAATTTTGGGAAACTTTATAGACTTTTTGGTTACCACGTAAAGGTAACCAAAGGGGAAATTTCTTGAATAAAAATTAATTTTCACAAATTAAAAAATGTATTAGTACAAAATGACGGCCACTCTGGGCCATGTGTGAAAAACCAAATATTAAGTGTTAGTTTTGTGAATTCATTTAATATAATTTATGTTTATTATTTTTAGGCATTCCCTTGTCTCCTAGCCCCTTTCTTTCCTTTTGGGCGTGACCTTTCGGCCACGGACAAGGGAAGCCGCCCGTTAATCCTAGCAACAATTGTCCTTCCTCGCCAAGACTCTATGCATCACTGAAAAGGAGGCGGAAGGGCAATTGTTGCGTAAAAAATATGCATACTAATACCTACGTAATTTTCCACAAAACAAAAACTTAATATTATTAATCTACGTACCTAACTACCTAAGACTAACTATTTTCATCTCTTTTAAATTATTAGGGAGGGAGTTAAGCCCCCTCCGAACGTATTTTCACACCTAAGGTGTGTGTTAAGACCTTCTCTGCGAGGCAAGTCTCTGCTGGGAGAGAGCCAGCAGAGGCTCAAAGGAATGAATGAAAACATGAATGGGCGTAACCACACACACTGTTACGCATTGTTGTAAGGTCACTTAAGGTCAATATTACAAAATTAAAATGCAACTAATCAAAACATCTTTTACTTATAACTTTCGCAATATTGGGAGTTAGGTGACCGGGTTTGGAATTTTAGAGTCAGCAGAGAATTGCCTTTCAGATAAAGCCAACTTGTATTTTGACCAAAAATTTGACTAATTAACTAATTACCACCTAACTAATGCAAATTAAGCCTAATCAACACCTATGAACATTAATTAACAAGATTCCATGCTATTAATAGACAGATTATGACCTTATTTTGACCCATCTTCCAATATTCGCACTTATTAACTGTGTAAAACGTTTCAAACTCGAAGTTTCTTGTTAAAGCGTTGGTTATTCAACAATTTCTTTCTTTAAACTCGTTTTCCTTGATAATTTCCAGCTATTTTAATCAGTATTTAGTTGACTTCTTGACAATATGAGGCCTTATTCGTGGCCTGGGAAGAGTAACGACTCCTCCATGCTGCATCAAAAACAGTATTAGGGCCTATTACTGACCCGGGAAGGGTAACGACCCCTCCATTGCTGACTGATAACCTACCGAAGCTACCTTAGGCTACATTCCACTGAGGTTCTATTCCATTTTCGTGTCATATGCGTGAAAGTAATGCTACTTTTAGTCTTATTCTTCCTACCTACACTAGAACCTATGTCCCTAATGATGAATTTCTGGGGGGTTTCGCACTGACTGGCAACTCTGGTAATTACATGACAGTTACTATATACGGTGCTTGGACGTTTCATAGTTCACATCAAGGTTTCCACAGGCACGCCACTCATAACCAGTGCATTAGACAATTACATCAATTCCTTCAAGAACCACCATCTGCGACAAACTGAGCTTTTCATGGTCATTTTCAGGTTTTACTTTGCCTTTTCCATTACATATTAACAAACGCACTACTTCCTAGGCAAAAACCAAATTCTGTTTATAGCGAAATGAATAATAGTCCTCCACCTCAATTTGTAGATTTGTTAACAGTGGTCTGCATTGATGTTGAAGTAGGACTAATAGATTTATCTTCTTTTTGACGTGTTGTTTTGATAGGGCACGGCACTTAGGTTTACACTGACGCAAATTCGTTAGCAATGCTAAATTGATTATACTACTACATTACACTAGAGCTAGAGGGATTGTATTTGAAGGATTCATATTCATTCACAGCCTTGAAAATGTTTTTAAGTATTATTCATATTATTTTCTCCTACTTCGTTGCTGACAAGAGACTACTTATGCAAATAGCGACCAAAACAATTGTTAGTTTCCACTAACGACATTTATCGAGTAAGTAGAGATGATATTTGTCCGACATTTTTGGTAGGTATTTGCTGACTCCCTGCCGAGTTACTACTAGTCGGTAGTATTTCGTCAGCACTTTGGCTTTGTGGGGTTGTTGGCTCCGTGCCAGCTTCTGTAGTCTCAGCGTTGTCCACGTTGTACGGAAAACGGGAGGCTTTCGTATTGGGAGTTCTGGTGAATCGGCTTCGCAGCGATTTTCGTAGGGTTGGAAGACTCATCCTTCGACCTTTCATCCTGTGGGATTCGGTAGACGTAGCTCCTTGTGAATGAACTTGAGCGCTGATTGTGGATTGCACATCTACAGTAACATATCTACACGTGTAACTGTAAACACGGTATATGTAGGTGTGCTTTTACAGGCAGAAACTGAATAAGCTCAGAAGGAACGCTTCTGATAACTGTGTCCTGTCTTAGGATGCGAAATTTTGAAAAAGTTAAATATTACTTTAAAAGCCTTATGAGATGACTGTAATCACAATTTACAGGTGTTTGGTATAATTTCCTTGGTTTTGGTAATTGGTGTTTTAACTAAGGTAAAGGTACCGTTGTCAGTTTAGGCTAGGGTGCCGGTGCTTATCCCCAGATTACACTACACAACCTTTGTGCAAGGGTGTCACATCGACTGAGAAGGGGCCATATAGTAGCTTTGCTTACTTTCAAAATGACTGCTTCTGTTGAAGAAGGACGCTGCATTTGAGGTAAGCTCGGAAGACAAGACATCGCTGTATCTGGTCCGATCTGTCTCGGTGGTTGTTTCGTCCGGCTTCGATGCAAAACTGGACGTGGTCCTGCTTTCACTTCGCCCTTCGCTGAATCGAGAATCTACATACCTGAAAATTGAAATTGAAGAAGTCGGTAATAGAATAGGTTTCTTTCGGCTGTAACCTATGAAACCAGTTTTGTGTTTTCTTAGAAAATTTCAACAATTAAGCGCTATCAGTATTGCGTCAATTTCAATGATGAAGAATTAAGCGTTTTTAACCATCACTTTAATTATTGTGTGCTTGAAATAAGCAACAAACTCCTACTGTTAATCCTAATATTTCTGCTCACTTTTTTGTTTTTTCACTAGCTGAAAAAATCATGCGACCTTATCAGGAAATAGCTAAGCAGAGCTAATGAAGTTAAAGTAGCTCGACCCTTTTCGTGACAGTTAATTGTGGAGAAGGTAAATTTAGAGTTGAGTGTAAACAAGCTTAAAATCTATTCTACATATCTACATACTCCACTCTTTTTTGAAAGGACCTCAACTCAAAATGCTCTTTCTTCAAAGGAATGAGCCTAGGTGCCAGATAGAGCTGACCAAAATTTGCAACTCGGAAACTGACCAAACAGTTCTGGCCTTCGGATTCAGTATTTCCTCCGAAAACAGCCACTGGTCCAGAAACGTGATACCGTTCCATCCATACTTCTGATGCATCACTGTACCACAGCAGGCCACATCGTACTGTGTCATAGTGAACCCGACCGGCATCCATTTCCATTCATAGTAGCGATAGTCTTGACCAATTCGAAGATGAAGCTCGAATTTGGGAGTATACCAGACGTCATCAATCAAATAGATTCGGTCGTCCTTGTAGCCTCCCAAGGGGTCTAGAAAGTGTTGCTACTTATTTTTGGGATGTGCTTGCTTCGTCTAATTTTATTGATTTTCATTTTTAAAGTACAGAAATTAATAACAGCATACATACATACAGTATAATGATCTTAGAATCAAAAGTTAAAGCAATTGTTTTCTATTTGGAACTGAAAACAGGAGCCAAACATATAAGCATATTAGAAATCGGTTCGAGTTTTTGAAATAGAAATTGAAATCTGAACTACAATTGAATCTGAATGTGAAACAAGTCATACGTGTTTGTGTGGAATTGAATAATTGACCATCATAGCGGAGTCAAGTAATTTCTAATGATGTCACGGCACGGCGGCTATTTGAATCTTAATCAAAAAGTTGAAAACTTGTTACAAGAGCACCATTTTACCGGATATTTTACTGATCAATTCCTTATCAATGACACACTCCTCGTTGATATCAGGACAGGCCCAGTGCTGATATCCATGAAAGACCAGCTTTATCAATTTGAACTTTTTACCAGGCTGTCTTGACATCAACTCAAACGGGTAAACCATGGTTGTACTTCGTTCCTCTACATACTCAACTTGCTTTAGCTTATCCTCAAAGTAGGGTACGGCCGACTTAACGTAGTTTCCAATAGGTCCCAGACTTCCCATAAAGGATCGAGCTAAAAATCATCTACTTAAAGTAGCTATGACCAGTTAAATTTATTGGGTAATAAATTGTCTCTGGGTATTGAGTATAATAGTAGGTCGCCTTTAAAACCCTTATAAGTGGTTATAGCCAGCCTTTTAAACTAGCATAAGCTGGATTTTGATCTTGATTTAGTTGGTGTATAAATATGAAGCACGAAGTCTCAGTATTACAGATCCTGAGTCTATCGTGCCGGTTGCTCAAGAGATCGGGCGCTTCTTCCTCTCGAAATTAGCTATTTTTTATTGAATGACAAATCGAGGCGTTTTATATTTATTACCAAATGATTTCCAAGATACGAGATACGTCAGTATATAATCATTGAGGAGAAAGCTTACGTGCAGGCTCATAGTCGGGATACAGCAATCCTTTGTATTTGCTGTAGAAGTCATGCAACTTGTTGTGCTTTTTGAATTTGATCACCAAATTCCCCAAATTGTAGGCTCTAACGTCGGCCAAATAGGGTACTTCTATGGGCCAACTGTTTAGCATTTGATTCTGAACATGACCTCGAAAGAGCTCCCAAACCCAGCCTGGCTCCAAATCATCAAACAGATCATCCCAATTATCTGGAATGACAGCCCCGTAAACCATTGCTAGTGTTGCTTCTGCGCTTTCTAAGCGGGGGATTGGATCTTTATTAAAATTAAATTTTTGAGAAATTTTTACTTTTCCTCACGTGAAGTTAGCGGAGGTTTCGAGTCAAGTCAAACTTTCAAAAATCAAGGTGGTTGCAGAAAATTATTTTTTTCTCAAGTTTGGTATATATTTAGTATTTCCCTAGTCGTTATTGCTGCTGCCAGTATCTCCCTTTATACTTATAGATACAACACTACACTACTACATTACGATTTTATTGAGCAATCATTGAGCAGAAAAATGACTAGACAAATCAACAATAAAACAGTTAAGCTAGCACCAAAGTATAGTTACACTTTAAAACAATCGACAAAAAGTCACTACAGCACCTACAACCCGAGAAAAAGTCAGACACAAAAATAATATAAGTCCGATCCGACCTCAGTTTTACCACTGAGACGGGAGGACATGATGTATTCCTTCCATATTTTTGGGAGGAACACCGCGTCGAGGAACATAGTCCGTGAGTCGAGGGACCATCTTGATGCACTCAGGAATGGGACAAACGGAGTAGCAGAGCGTACAGCCAGTACAGTCATCCGTAACAAACGGAATGTGGGTGGCCGGATCAAAGGTGATCGCTTGATAGCCGGAATCATTGCAGGCCATGTAACACTTCCCACAGTTGATGCACATATCCTAAAACACAGTAAAATACTGGTTCACCTTCTCACCGCACAAAGCTTTTAAAACTTGATCATTCGAGCTACAATTTGGTGTGAGCATGGTTTCGGCCACACTGAGCTGAAATGTTGCAAACGTTTTCGTCTCTGAGGCCCTATTTCTTTAAAGATTAAACGGATTAGATTAAAATTAATCCGCATTAAAGAAATAGCTAGCAGGATTAAACGGATTAAATTTTAATCCTGCGAGTTAAACGAGTTAAACGAGCTGCTTTTAATCCGACGTTTATTGCTATTTCATTATTCATGCAGGATTAAAATTTTTAATCCAACCCTATTTCTTTAACACTTAGCAGGATTAAAAATGAGGAGTTAATTTTAATCCGACCGCCGTAATTTCTATTTCTTTAAGGATTAATTTTAATCCCTTTAATCCTGCTAACTAGTTTTGAACTGATATTTAATCCTCGTGTTGCTACGGAGATTAAACGGATTAAAAAACAAAAAGAGCGAAATTTAGTATTTACAATCAGCTGCTGCGTATCTAGACGGCGCTATCTACCGTAATCACATTTTCTGTATTTTCATTGGTTATTTGATTTTAATAGTGAGCTCTCCTATTCTTAAAAAACTTTAAAAATTTCAGTTAGCTAAATAACAATTTTGCTAAAAATACAACAATATATCATTTTTCATGAACTTGAAACCGTTTATAAGAATGTTAGCGAGAACGCTGATTTAATTAAAAAAAGGAAGCCCAACTTTAATTATATAAGTGTATTTTTACATTTTTCTGGTGATTATTCGGTATGTGCACACCTTACAGATTTTTGACTTTTCCAAAATGCATCTACTTCGGTATGTGCACACTTGCAAAATAAGGGCTTACTGTAAAATGCATCTACTTCGGTATGTGCACACCTTACAAAATAAGAATTTCTGCAAAATGCATCTACTTCGGTATGTGCACACCTTACAAAATAAGCATTGCCGACTATGTTACGTGAACTATATTTAACAATTTATTTTTAATTTAAGTGACAAATGTTTGTGAAACATATTATGGATAATCTTTCAACCATATATAATTATGGTAACACGGAGTATCGGGGGACAAAACCATTTCAGGTTTCATGACCCTGGTATATGACGCAAACTTGAATCATTCGATCAGTTTTAATACTGAACACAATTCCATGATTTCTACAAAAATAATTTGTTTCTTCTGAATTTATTTCTAGCAAGCAGACATCGTTAATCACGTCAATCTAGACTGTTTACAGAATTTTAAATTTTACCACAAACTTTTCGAAAAGTTTTCAACAGTTGATTAACGATTACTGCTTGCTAGAAATGAATTCAGAACAGACAAATTATTTTTGTAGAAATCATGAAATCGTGTTCAGTATTAAAACTGATCGAATGATTCAAGTTTGCGTCATATATATACCAGGGCCTGAAATGTTTTTGTCCCCCGATACTCCGTGTTTGTATATATGGTTGAAAGATTATCCATAATATGTTTCACAAACATTTGTCACTTAAATTAAAAATAAATTATCAAATATAGTTCACGTACCATAGTCGGCAATGTTTATTTTGTAAGGTGTGTACATACCGAAGTAGATGCATTTTGCAGAAACTCTTGTGTTCTAAGGTGTGCACATACCGAAGTAGATGCATTTTACAGTAAGCCTTATTTTGTAAGTGTACACATACCGAAGTAGATGCATTTTGGAAAAGTCAAAAATCTGTAAGGTGTGCACATACCGAATAATCACCACATTTCTGACCACTGTGTTAGCCAGAATAATGAATTTGTCAACAGTAGCTATTTTTGAAAAACACCGAAACTAATGTCGTTTGTCACCATTAAACATTGCAATTGCTGCTTGCTAAACATTGCAATTCTTGGAAAACATTTTCGCTGACGTTTACTATTAATTTTGCTAGCCGAACCGATGTTTGATCATAAGTAGCATTTTATTGACCGTATCACCGAATTTTTAACAAATTAAATTTCAGCTCAAAGTGGAGGTCTTCATATTGTGTTAAACATAGAAAACGGAAAAAGTGCTGGATTTTTAGGTGCGCCAAAGAAATCTCGCCAATGACAAAACGGAGCACTTCAACATCCATTTTAAATTGTAAAGACGGCCTCAAATTGTGATTTGTAGGAAGTGGAGTTTTAATTTAGGCCTTTAGATTTTTTTATTAATTTTTGAATTTTCAGAGCAGCCAAAGTTGAGTGCTCTGCTACGCTGAAATTGGGGGTCAGCAACTTCGATGAATGAAATATTTTGAAAACTGGGATGCCTAACTGAAAATTCTAATTCCTACAGATCACAGCTTATGACAAATCAATTCGAACGATACCACCTGATTCTGGTTAGCTCTGCTTGGATTCGATATTTCTCTGGCTCGGCAATGCGGATTTTTAGCAAAATTTTGAAAATAGGGATTTTTCAAATTTTCGTAATATGACAAATTTTATATACATCAATCTCTCATTGTGGGTATCATTTTTACTTTTTCCACCACAGTCCGGACACGCGTGAAATTACGTTATCGGCTGTTCAATGTTTATTGTGGTCAATGCTTTCCAACGACGGTGCTACTCCTTAAAATCACTAAATAAAGCTCTAAGGCAGATTTTCTCCATTAAACGCTACCCGGAATTCTTTGTTTACATCAATTAATAAACATTTGTGCAACCACATGAAGCTCCATTCTCAAGGAAGTTCAGGTGTAGATTGTCTGTTTTTGCAGCGGCACGTCATTTTCAGCCAGTTTTATTGGGTTACTACTCAAAATGTAATCTCGATGAGCAGGACATTATGTGACAAAATTTTAAGTGAAAATGCGCATTATCAGTGACCATAAACTTTTTCATGAGGAACTCTCCTTAATTTATGGTCAGATCGGAGCGAATCGGCCCGATCCTGGTCTAGATCGGATCAGATCAACAGCTAATTGGCGGATCGGATCGGAAGTGAATTTTAGCAATTTTTGAATCGGGCAAGTTTTGCACTTTCAGATCGTACAAGTTCCAATGACTGCTCCCAGTTAATTTAATCCCAGCAATAAAGAAATAGCGCATGGATTAGTTTTAACTCACGGATTAAAATCCTGCAGGATTAAAACTTTTAACCTCTATTTCTTTATTGCAGGATTAAACAGATTAAAATTAACTCTTTTAATCTGCGAGTTAAAATAGCAGGACTAAATGAGCTAATATTAGTCTGTTTAATCCGTTTAATCCTGCAATAAAGAAATAGAGATTAAAAGTTTTAATCCTGCTGGTTTTTAATCCGTTTAATCCGACCATTTTAATCTTTAAAGAAATAGGGCCTGAGTTTGCTACAAGGTTATGCATTATGTCCCCTTTTCGTTTACCTGTTTGTTAACATAGAATAAGCTTTACCTTACATGTTACACATAAATCGGGAAAGTTACAACAAAATCGGTGACATAATGTTTTCAATTTCTTTTAAGAATCAGAAAAAAATTTGTATTCGAGATATCGAATAATTTTGTGATATATATTTGAACTCAGCCTGGTCAAAAACATTCAGATGCCAAAATATTTAGCTGGATTGGTTAATTTTTGAAAATTTGTGAGATGAGGTGTCGAGGACAATACGCAAAATTAGTTACTGGTTAACGGAGAATTAACGGAGGATTGTCCTAGTTAAAAGCACTACCACACTTTTGAACAAACGTGTCATTGTGTATCTGAAATTTATATTTTCTTTTGAAAACCTGTTTTATTTCGGAATGCCAGGTTGACTCACATCATTTATTATGGCAACGACCTGCTGAGTGTTGTTCAGTTCACTATAAGACGTGATCTTAGTCAAAGCACCGCCAATAACATCCTAAAGTAATCAAGATATAACACCATCATTTTGAATCAGGAATTTAAACCACTTATCATTCTTTTGTGTTATCTACACTACGTACTTATAAACGGTAAATCCTTATAAACAGGCTATCTGTGGAATGTTACAAAGTCATAGTATGAACACCCTAATCTGTTGGCAGCCGATTACTCAAGACGATAAAGCTAAATTAAAGAAAATATACAATACCAAAGCCAATACCAAGACATTCGGATTAGCAACGGTTAAAGTTCAACTTTTCAGAAAGCGAAACCAATATTTCAACCAGTCTGTTAACACTTTCCCCGCATGATTTTTGCTGTTTCAACGGTGCGCATTCGCCGAATTTGCGTTTTTGGCTGCCATTTTTAACTCATAACAGGTAGACAGATGAAGTCAAGAGAACTGGTTCCTCTTCAATTCAAAATGGGTATTTGAAGGCTCTCCGAGGAAGCAGCAAAAGCGAGTCGAAAAAAGGTCACCAGAGATCTAGCAATGGGCCAGGCCAATATTTTGAACTGACCAAACCCGCATTTGGATAAATAAAGAATAAAAACCCTGACCTTAACAGAATAGGGCTTGAAAGGCGGGGTCGGCGGTCGCGGTTGGGGCAAAAATTCATCGTCCAAAAGATCCTTCTGATTTAGTTTTATGGCTTCCAATTTTTCTCGCTTTTCCCTGTATTCGCCGAAGAAAGGTAAAGTCTAAACAAGACAAGAGGTTGTCCAATTATTCAATTCAATATACAAAGCTGCAATTCCCAAGCAAAAAGGTATACAATTAATGGTTCAAATTTGAGAGGACTTTACAAAAGAGTCAATTTCACTGTACCTACAAGCAAGACTGTATCTACTCCACCATGTACAGTACTCTTCATAGTCGTAATTACATTACTATATTTAAATAACAATTCATTATTAATTATTAATTACAACAAAAAATTGTCGATTTATCCAATAAGCTAGCTAGCATGCCTTTCCATATTCATCAGTCACATTTTCCACAGGCTTTCCCTTTTGATGCTGCTGAATGGGCGGGCTCTGGCCGTTCCAGGATTTGAAGTTATCCAGAGATCGGAGATAAAGTAGGGATTTCAGACCCGTCACGTAGTCATCCACAACTGTAAAATCCTGATTCTGTACGGAACTGCAAATCTGTAAAAGAAAAGGTCAGAAACACTACACAAAGTTAATTTCACGTAACTGGTTGACATTACATTAAGGGGGACTTAGATACCACCTCCGTGGGAAATCCGATGGACACGGATCCCATCAAAGGATCCCCACAGATGTCCCCTGGCACGAATGGGCTCTGTTCCCGGGGGCATGGCGTTGTCATGTCGAATTACACACTGATGCCATCCAAGTGCTTAAATTATGCTACCGAGTGGTTGCTTGCCTCTCCTCATTCTTGCCTATTCCGGCTTTCTGAATGATGTGCTGCTGGCTAGCGAACAACGAAGACGTGTGCTGGACTTTATATGGTTGATGTGCCTCATATCGCCTTCTAGGCTGACGAGCCCTGCAGAGGTTGGTTGCTTTATTGCCAGTATAATTAAAAGTAATCGTCATAACCAACTACTAGACATGTGCACATGAAGCACTCATAGTAATACATAGGCTATGTGATCGAGTATTGGCGAGTAACCGGCATTCAAACATCATCCCTTAACAAATCTAAAGAGGCCACATTCATTCAACCGCAGTGCAGACGAAAAACTAGCAATATTTGGTGCATTTTTCACACCATTCATTCATTTACAACCTTTAGCTGGTTTTTGGAATTTACTTTATGGTTTTGAATACTAGTCACCTTATGCGTAAAAAGGACTGAATTAATCTGAACTTGTACAACATACTGCAATGGATAACTTACGGTCACGTAGAAAATGTTTTCGCGGAGGTCGGACCTCAGAAAAATTTGGTGGTCTGGGACAAAGCTCCCCAGAAGCTGAAAAATCTTGAAAATCAGGTTTGAAAAGCAAAAATAAGCGTAAATTAAGCAAAAATTGAGCAAATTTCGCGCCGACGGCGCGAAATTTTTGAAAATCGTAAAGGAGTTGCTATTGAAAGGTTTAATATCCTGAATTAAGGATAAATTAAGCGAAGATGAAGTCGAGTTCGCGCCGAAGGCGACAAAATTTTTAAAATTGTATACCCGCGCTGCGCGCAATAAAATTTTTCTTTACATGTGGTTTCGGGGGGGGGGGGTTGGCGCCCCCATCCCCTAAGTGCGCCCCTGCTTACTGTATTTACTTACTCTATAAAAGGCCCTTTGATCCCAAGAATCATCTCATGCCAGTTCAATAAACAATCGCAGTAAAACTTCCATAATCAACTAATGTACATAACTTATTTATAATTACTTATTCCTAAATTATTTATTCAAAAAGCCGACAGTTACTGTACCTGAACAGCTGAGGCCCCCGCATGAAAGAATTCCAGTGCCACATCGGCCGAGTCAATCCCCCCGGTTGCCAGGATCGGAAAACCGGGTATGGCTCGAGCGATGGCGGAGATGGCCTTGAGGGCAATGGGTCGAATTGCGTTACCGGACACACCGCCATAGGTGGTCAGTTGGTCGGCACCAACGGCAGGCCAGGCAGAGCCGTCAATGTTCACCTTCACCAGACCAGAGACGGTATTGGTGGCCGTTACTCCACTGGCACCGCCTGACAAATAAAAGTAATACTCAAAAATTATGGTGAAAAATTAAAAATGCTAGCGACTTTCATAATTAGAGCATGAAATAAAGTTGTACACCACCAAGCACCCAAAAAATCGAGCGTGTGATCTCCTGTACGATAGTAACAAATATATAGCTAAGCTAAGACCAATTTCGGAACAAAAAAACTATGGGTTTTTCAGAAAAGAGTTAAGCGGATTTAAAAACAAACAAACAGAAAGAACCAGATGCGAAGCTTGAATGAAGATAGAGATTCGTAGATAGGTGTTTTCTAGGAGTTTATGTATCCCGTATTTATGTCATGTAAGGACGCTTCAAGCGAGTCTTAACGATTATGTATTAAACTGTACATTAGTCAATGTTACTCAGTACGATGGATAACAGATACTACGATGTGCTACAGACACATTCATACGAGTTAGGTGCATTCATTCGCTGACCACTCTGCCAGACTGATACTAGTATTCGGCGGGCGTCGTCAGTGGCGTACCGACATACTAGTTGCAGCTTTAGGTCTTTTGAACCCCCGGAGTAAAAAGGTAGTGAAAAGCGCATGCAAGTAAAACAAAAGCAAAAACATTCCTCCATTATATCATTAATATAATTATATCAATGGCCCGTGGCCAGTAACTTCATCAAGTGCCAGGTGGCACATAATTATGTCGGTGGCAAAAAGCCAGATTGCACAGTGGTTTGATAGTCAGTAGTTATATCGGTGGCGTGAAGCCAGTAATTGCATCCATGGCCATATGGCCAGTAATTATATCTATGACCTGTGGCCATTAATTACATCGAGTGCCATGCGGCACTTAATTGCATCAGTGGTGTGAGCTATTTATTCTAACGGTTTTTGGGTAAGTACTAGATGAATGTCCTAAAAAACTATGGGTTTTTCAGAAAAGAGTTAAGCGGATTTAAAAACAAACAAACAGAAAGAAGCAGATGCGAAGCTTGAATGAAACCATACTAACTGCGATAAAGTAGGGATTACAATTCTATTGAATAGCAAAATCTAACTTAATCTAATCTACGGCTCTAACCTTCATAGGCTGCATAGGCAATCACTGTAATATCAGTAACATTGGGCGTAAGTTTGGCAAAGAATGGGATTTTTACCGCAGCGCGAACCCATTTACAAATATCCTTTACCAGTTTCGGGTCCTAAAAACAACATATATATATACGCAGATCTGATATGCAGTAAAATAAAAGTGAAACACAAATTGATTGGCAGAAACATTGGAAATTAAAAATCTTAGAAAACCGAAAAAAGAAACATTTAGCTCTGATAAGCCAGCGAGCCAGTCCTTGTAACTTTTTGAACTAAAGTCTGACACAAAACTGTGTGTACAAAATCTGTAAGGCCTCCAGTGAACTAAATATACGTCGTAACCCCATAAAACCATATTTTCAGAATCCATTCAAAAATTTTTTAAAATTTCAAAAATTTTAAAATATCGGTTATTTGGACTGTTCAAGGTATTCAGCCCATTCTTTCAGAAAAATTTTCCCGTCGGAAGACGCATCGATTGACACAAGAACGAAAAAATCGGTTAAGAAATAAGCATTTTATTCCAAAAATTCGTTTTTCCATTTTCTTTGATGTTTGCCGCTTTTTGCAGCTTTGACTAGTTATAAATAACGACTCGCTCAACGGAAAATTTTTCGATTAGATTTTCAGGACCGCCTAGGCGTCCGCGTTCACCTGATATATTTGGTATTTCAAATTTTGAAAGTCGTTTTTTGAAAAATACCACTTTTTGACCAAAAATTTTGGCAAACCAGATTTAGCAAAAGTGAGTAAAAACAACATAATCATAAAGTTCAAGCTGAGCTGAATCCAACGATATAAAGGTTTTCTTGCTGACTTTGCGCCAGCAATGAATTTTTAAGCAATATTCCCTTATTTCAGCTGGTTTTTGCTAGATTTTTACACTGCTTCAGTCAAATTACGGCGGCAACATCAAAGAGAGCCAAAAACCAGCTGAAATAAGGGATGTTGTTTAAAAATTCATTGCTGGCGGAATATAAGTCGTAGCAACAAAACCTTTATATCGTTGGATTCAGCTCAGCTTGAGCTTTATGATTACGTTATTTTTACTCACTTTGGCTAAATCTGCTTTGCCGAAATTTTTGGTTAAAAAGTGGTATTTTTCAAAAAAGTCTACTTTCAAAATTTGAAATATATACAACATGTATCAGGGGAAAGCGGACGCCTAGGCGGTCCTGATAATCTAATCGAAAAAAATTTCCCTTGAGCGAGTCGCGAGTAATAACCAGTCAAAGCTGCAAAAAGCGGCAAACATCAAAGAAAATGGAAAAAGAATTTTTAAAATGAAATGCTTATTTCTCAACCGACTTTTTCGTTCTTGTGTCAATCGATGCGTCTTCGGATGGGAAAATTTTTCTGAAAGAATGAGCTGTATAGCTGGAACGGTCCGAAAAATTCCCCGAAAAATCACTATTTAAAAATTATTGAAATTTTAAAAATTTTAAATTGTATAAAAATGTTTGTCTCGCTGCAAGGATTCTGAAAATATATGGTTTTATGAGGTTATGACGTATATTTAGTTCCTTACAGATCTTGTACACATATTTTGTGTCAGACATTAGAACAGTAGTTAAACTAACTCGGTTAATTCGCAGTGGCCGCATGGTCTTCTAAAAATTACCTGTCCACAGGCTAAACCCATTCCGCGTTCTCCCATACCATGAGGACACGAAAGATTTAGCTCAAGGGCATCGGCACCGCTCGCCTAAAACAAGAAAAAGCTTACAACAAAACACAGTTAAGTCAGAGATGATAATAAATGGTCAAGGAATTACACGGAGGCCTTTGTTAGCCGCAGTTATATCCAGCTTAAATTTATGGTACTGAAGGAACTGTTCCTGGTAAGGTTAATAAGCAGAGTTAAGCAGAGCAACAGTTAAAAGTAGTATATATCCCCACCACCCCCCTACTTGCCTATGTTTATGTGTTAAAGCAAGAATCAATCAATAACTATGATCTCATTACTTGCTGCAATTGCCGTGCACATTAATTACGTGGCGCATAATTTTTCGTTACCTCTAGCTAATATGAGGCAATTGGTTATCTGCATATCACGTGATATATATATTGCTATGTACCCCCATCTTTATATATACGTCAGATTTCCTGACAAATGTCCCTGCTCCTTTGTCCAATCTGCCCTATCCTATCCTGGGTGTGGTGGGGCAAATGATTTTTTAGTTGGTTGTATCACGTGAATTAAAACTTCCCCTCCCAGCTTGCACAACATACAATTTAGTACTTATATAACGGAATTTGACTGCAGCTATCACTTGCTAGAATGCGCTGTAACGGAACAGCTCATTTATATAACAAATCTTGCGCCTTTGCATCATCTTCGATTTTATATAGAAGTTTTCGCCTTTTCTTGTTCTTCTGGTGAACAGCTGTTACTTACTTTTCTTACTTTTTTGTTCTTTTGCGAGTTAATCCATATAAAGAGCCACATAAAGAGAAACGATGCCAACCCTCTTCAGCTACCAATTATAAACCTCTTGTTTTCTGCCAACGTTTCCCTTTTTACGTTGTTATTGCTTAAGCTTAACTTTGACGTTTAAGCAGTTTGGTGTTTTCCTTTAAAACAACCAGTGAGGTAGTAATAAAACTACTCATATCTTGATTTTACTTCTTTGTGCCCAATTCAAACAATTCTGTCTTTAATGCTAGAAGGCTTTAAGGCAACTTTTTCCGACATTGAAGAAAATAATAAGTAATAATTAAAAAACACGACGCATCCAAGTTACGAAACGAGCAGGTTCATTTATTTAACAATAAGTGCTTCCATTTATCGCCTCCAGCATTTCATCCTTTCCTTATCTTTCATATGTTTGGTCTATGTTGTATATTTTAGTTGCCTAAATCTTCTTAATTTCTAAAATTAATTCGAAGCAACTAGTGCAACGTCATTGTCAAGGCCCCCCACCACTGTTCTTTACTTGTACAAATCAACCTCCGGCAGACTCCGCGTTTAAATCTTCACAGATCTCAAAATGGAACGAAAAGTGAGTGATTATGTAATAACATATAGCAGGGGTTCTGCACTGGAAATTATTAGTTAAAAGTAAGCCTGGTTTAGATAAAGGGAGGGGACATAATATTTGCACATAATCTTCAAGTTTATAGTTGTTTCGGGCAATACATTGTGAGTAAACAGATGTGCATGCTGTTTATATCATATAAAACAAGATGCCGAAGCAATTCAGTTATTTTTGGTACATTACGTTTGAGAACGGAAGGAAGAATTCTGCAGTATCTATTTAGCTAATCTATCTGTTTAATGAATATTACAAGAAGTGTCACCAATAGAAAACTTAATTGTCAATCGTTTGTAAAGTTAATTTACCCGGTAGAGGACTGTAGTCCTAAAGAAAAGCGATGCTTTCATTAAGTAGATCGCGTTTTGCAAAATTTCAAAAAACTCGCCATATTTTATCTAATGTCGAATGCTCTTTTCTTTCCTCCTTTGATTTAACAACAACAATGGAATTGCCATGGTTTGAAGAAATTACTATATACGAAACACACAAAAACCCCTAGTGGTCCATTAGAATTTCTGAATTTCTATGGTTCGTTTTTGAAGATTTTTGACTTTTTTGGACGTTTTCGTCGATGGACAGTTTTCAGGCTACAATTCGTCCACTTTTAGATACTTTACCAGTTTTCTGAAGATTGCTAATTTTTTGTAAAAACAACGTTTTTAGTTTCTTAGCAAAAATAGTGACTTTAAGCGAAGAAACTCTGGCGAAGCCCGTGATTTTACGTAACTTTTAGTCATCAAATACAATTTTCTGAAACTTGTATGTAGCCTATAGGACTGAAATGTTTATTCCGAATATAATTTTTACGCTGCAGTTGCGCACTAATAAGCTGAGTTCCGAGATGCTAGAAAATTCTTGCATAAATCTGCGCTGCATTATGTGTTTCATATCTATATGAACATAATGCACTTAACCAGATGACGTGTTAAAAAGCAAACAACTATCAATATTATTCCTCAAGTAGTTTGTGGCGCGGCTTTGTGTTGATTTGGTGACCGGAATAAGGCTGATATTTATTTCAAGCTAAAGAAAAATTGTTAGCCTAGGAGTAATCTGTAGAAATACATAGGGAGATTTGTCTGTATCTCTGCAAAAATTCTAATGGATCTACCATAAATGCTCTACTCTATGGCAATAAAGATGCCAGTCTTGCGAAGCTAAAATATTAGAATAGATGCCATTCTTCAAAAAATAGATGCCATTCTTGCGAAGCTAAATAAAACCTCAGTAAAAACTACAACGTCAGCAAATCTACACTAGTAGAACTCAATTAACAATTTCTGGCAATTCACAATTCTCAACATTTAAAAATAACCCACGCCCCTCTAACGTTTTGTATGTTTTTGACAGATTTGATAAAATTTTGTATGTAGGTACAAGGTGGTGATTAGGTCGTCGCGGAAACGAGGGGGCTCCCGATATGGTACGTGTAAGTATTTGATACGGTGATGTTTTATTTCATAAAAATTGTAAATGACGAGCCACCCAATATGGCTAGCATTCGAAAGCTCTCGTTGTGTAGATAAAAATTGTATATATTGGATCCACAGAGCCAAACTGTAGAGTTACAAAACCTTAAAGGAATAAAAATGACCAAATTCAGCTAAACGACTTTTGTGACTTTGCCAAACAGTCAATATGGTACTCTTGTGAATGCTCTTGATGTAGAGAGCGACTGGGGTCACGGAAGTAATTTTGTCGAAAGTTATACTCCATAATAAACGGAGAAACCACAGTCAACCCACTCTCGCTGCTTTCCCCTTTATTTTATGTATTAGTTTTAAGAAGCCCTCCTTAAGCTGTTTTATATTTCAGAAATCTGAGATTTGTCAGTCATGTCAATCGACTTTTCGGTCAGCTCAAGAACTTCAAAATCATTGCGAGAGGAACCATCCGCCATCTTCTGCGATCTCAGTTCAAATGTCAAACACAAACAGCTATCAAATGTCCATGCCACCAAAAGCGGAGCGAAAGGTATATCTGCAATCTGCTGTTTATCTTAATACTTGCTGTGAATGCAAATTTTTCTTCCTTAGTTTGGTTTTTATATACACTGCTTGTAAAGTGTAAGCAGGGGTTAACAGCTATTTTCATTCTTATCCTTATTTCTGCAACTTCAGGGGATGGGTCACTGAGTAATCAGTTTTCCCTAATGCAGAGTGTTATCCACGAAACTGAAGCAGAAAACATTAGGCTGATCAAAACAACTTAATCAAGAAAACGCATAAACTCGTGAATTATATTTGTATTATGAATTATGACAAATAGTAGATATGAATACGGCCTTTTGTCTTTTCTATTCAGCTTCAATAAAAATGCTTAAAACACCTCCCTATTCCCACTTTCAAGCAATTCTCACAAAATAAAATTACAACAAAAACAACTAAAAAGTCTTGAAACGTGTTGTTTATATTTTATATTTTTATATTCATATTTTTATTTTCTTAAAACGCATGAAAATGTTGAAACATTTTCTCAATGTCTGTCTTCTGCACTTCTTCAACATCCTCACAATTTATCCAAAAAGAAACCATGTCCAAAACTCCTGAAACCGCCGTTGCTCGCTCACTGACTGTATGCGTTCCTTTTTTAGAAGAAGTTCCGATGCAATGAATGCCAACTTCGATTTGCTGATAACAGATCGTTCAAGGAACATCTGAGAGATCTTCATAAGCGGTCCTGTCCTCATTGTGGAAAAATTTTTGTCAGACAATCAAATCTGCGCCAGCATATTAGTCTGCGTCATGAAGCATCCTCAACAGTTGAAGTTCTTCAAAGCGGTGGTGGACCCAGTGGTAATAACGGATATTCAGTTAACTTACAGGAAAACGAAGTGATAGAAGAAGGCCGTCATTTTATTCTTTATCGTCTTCATACTTCCTCTTTCTACAGGTTTCGAACTACAAACACAAGCTACAGCTTGCGTTTTAGATCCATGGAACAACTACCACTAGAGGAGGCTTTCATTTTGCTTCATGAAACTATGAATCAGGTTATCCACCTGGTCACTACAAACGCCCAACCTCACGATAATGTACGAATGATTTTTGAATCTCCCAGTCTGGATTTCCCTATCATTATGCCTGTTCAGAATGTTAGCAGCTACTCAAGCGATTACGTTTTGGATAATATTAAACATGTTTTACAGTCTTACCAGGACTTCGCTTTTGACGGCGGTGTTCATGTTACCGTCACTCTTACTAGTATGCCGGAACCCGGAAGCGGTTTTGGTAAAGGAAAGCGAGACGTGGGAAACCTTCATACCAGAAAAATTATTGAATTACCACAATGGCTTAAACAGAAACGGTGTATACTCCAAGTAAAAGAGGAGGAAAACTGCTTGTTACATGCTTTTATCATCGCCTGCTCAATGGAACGACATAGGGGACAGAAAAGAGCCAAAACTTACAGGCCGAAGCTGGGTAAGAGATCCAGAGACAGGTCTCTAAAGAACATAATTCGAATGGATCAAGGGTCGCCAGAAAGACTTATTCAGGTTCGTCGTCTGCTTAATCAGTGCAATTTTGAGTGGGGCCAGTTGTACTCTATCAACGACATTGATAAGATCCAAGAAAATCATCCTGACATCCAAGTCAATGTTTGGGATTTAGACCGTTTTGGAGAGAATGTCTATTCAGGCCCATTTAATCACAGGCAGATAAACTTATTAATGTACGGAGGTCATTTTGACGTTATTACACGGATGGCTCCTTTCTTCAATACAAAGTTTTACTGTGCTAAGTGTAAGACAGGGTATGATACTCCACGTGCTGCCCATCGCTGTGTTTTCGGGTGTAAACTTTGCCACTACACCGGCTGTCCAAATCAGGACGAAACCTTTCAATCTGAAAGCTCTGTCTTTTGCCAGCCATGTAATCGTCACTGGTTAACAAAGGCGTGCTATGAAAACCATTTGAAAGACATTTGTGGAAAGTTTAGGCGATGCTGCAGGTGCAGCAACATTATTCGCTCCTCTAAAGCCAAAAGCCGTCATTGTGGAATGGTATTTTGTTCTATATGTCGGTCGTGGCAGCAGCCGGAACACGAATGCTTTATGCAGACTGTAAAAGCTAGTGTAAAACAAGTCCGACGTGAGCATGACACAGAACAAGACATCTATAACCTTCCAGGTTATAGCGAAGATATTTCTCATCTACCTGGAAACGAAGACACCGACAGGATTGCGGAAGAATGGAGAGAACGAGTCGAAATAGAAGATCAAGTATTCGGTGAACACCTTCTTCCCAGTGAGAGAACATCTCAAACAGGAAATCAACAAAGATACTTTGTATTTGACTTCGAGTGCACAATTTCTTCGAATGGAAAACATACTCCTAATCTATGCATTGTACAGTCAATGATAGCAAACTATAGCGAATGGAAGTTCAGTGGAAAGTCAGCTGGTCACGAATTCTGTAAGTGGCTGTTTAATACCAAAGAAGTCCAGAATTCAACTTTTATTGCGCATAATTTTGGAGGGTACGACGGATACTTCATTCTCGACTACTTACATGAAAACGCAGTAAAGCCGGAGGTAATATTTCGAGGAGGCCGAATTCTCAGCTTGCAGATAACTGGTCCAGGTATTAGATTCATTGACTCCTACAATTTTCTACCAATGCCCTTATCCAAATTTCCAAAAACGTTTGACTTGAAAGAACTGAAGAAAGGCTATTTTCCATACCTCTTCAACACGCCAGAAAACCAAAGCTATGTTGGATGTTTTCCGGATTTAAAGTTCTTTGATGTCCAGTCCAGGAAACTATCAGAGCACAAAGAAATTTGTGCATGGTATGAAATCGAAAAGCAATCATATCTGAATGATAAAAAGAAAACTTTCAATCTCCAAAAAGAATTGGAGGAGTACTGCCGCTGTGACGTCATAATTTTGAGAGAAGGATGCCGGGCATTTCAACAGTATTTTCAAGAGGTAACGAATGGCATTGATCCCTTTGCGCAAACTATTACTATAGCATCCGCCTGCAATTATGTTTTCCGCAGAAATTTTTTGAAAGAGAACACAATTGCTATTATCCCTCCTCATGGATATAACCCAAAGAAACAATTCAGCAAGTCCTCAATAGTTTGGTTAAAGTGGCAGAGCTCACAATCTGGGAGAAACATTCGACACGCTTTAAACGGAGGAGAAGTGAAGATTGGAAGATTCTACGTTGATGGGTATTGGGAAGGTGAATCGCCTGACGGATCGTTTGAAAAAGTATGTTATGAGTTCTACGGTTGCTATTTTCACGGTCACCACTGCATGTTAAATCGGCGTCACCAGAAGTATCAGACAATGATTGATTTAAAGCAGCGGTACCATAAAACTCTTGATCGAAGAAAATACTTATTAGATAACGGATTTAAAATAGAAGAAATATGGCAGTGCGAGTTTAAGCGTTTGCTTAATACGAATAATGATTTGAAGGAGATGGCTGATAATTTATCAACTTTGCCAGAGCCTTTAAATCCGAGGGATGCCTTCTGTGGTGGCCGCACTAATGCAATACGACTGTACTATTGCGCAAATGAAGATTCTTCTGAGGAAATTTGCTATAACGACATTACATCTTTGTACCCGTGGGTGAATTCTACCAAGAAATATCCTATCGGCCATCCTCAAATAATTACAGAAAATTTTGATACCCTCGAGAACTACTTTGGTTTTGCGAAATGCTCAGTCCTTGCTCCTCGGAAACTTTTCCATCCTGTACTACCTCTGCGAATAAACGGTAAACTCATGTTCCCTTTATGTTGCAGTTGTGCTTATTTGTGTAGTCAGGAACAAGAATGTCACCATTCTGATTCGGAAAGAATTCTTCATGGAACATGGTGTACTCCTGAATTATTGAAATCTATTCAAACAGGATATAAGCTGATTAGCTTACAGGAGGTTTGGCACTGGAAGAATTCAAGTAGTGAATTGTTCAAGGACTATATACGAACCTTTTTAAAGCTCAAACAAGAGGCAAATGGTTGGCCTGCCCACTGTGTAAATGATCAGTCCAAACAAGACTATATTGTCGCTTACGAAAGAACAGAAGGAGTAAAGCTGGATGGCTCAAAGATCATGTTAAACCCAGGAAAACGAGCAGTGGCAAAACTCATGCTAAATTCTTTCTGGGGCTACTTTGGAAAACGAATAAGTATGGTACACACAAAATACGTTGCCAATTACGCCGAATACATTACAATTTTGGATGATCCTTCTGTTGAGGTCACAGATATAAATTTTATGAAGAATGGATCAATGGCAGCTTTGAGTTATAAGGCTGCAGACGAATTTATTTGGCATGATAATAAGGCAAATATAGCAATCGCAGCATTTACCACTTGTTATGCACGATTAAAGCTATATTCCTATTTGGAGCAGCTTGGAACGAAAGTATTATATTTCGACACCGACTCTGTCATTTATGTTTCACGCCCTAGTGAAAAACAATATGAGCCTAATCTTGGTGACTGCCTTGGAGACATGAAGGATGAAATCGCAGACACTTATGGAATAGGGGCGAAATGTCGAGAATTCTGGAGTTTGGGAGCAAAAAATTATGGTTTCACAGTACGTTTGCCAAATGGAAACGAAGTATCACAATGGAAAATCAAAGGAATACCCCTCACTACAGCAAACTGTGAAAAGGTTAATCCAGACTCAATGAAAAGAATCCTTTTCAGCAATGATTTCTTGGTAGCTACCCAGAAAACAATTTCCAAAGACAAAAGATCGGCTTCGCTTTATTCTACTTCATCAAATAAGATTTACCGGCTGGTCTACGACAAACGACGATTACTGGACGATTTGACTACTCTGCCTTATGGTTATTGATTATATCTTAACTAAAAGGAATAATTCTTATAGTCTTATAGTAACTCACGTTTCGTGATGATTAGCTTGAGTTTGCTGTGGTTGCAAGTAAAGAAGATTTAGTTTTTTTCTATTGCATTTGCCCCAAAAGTAATCACGTCGGTATTAAAAATTTAACTCGGGTTAATAGGCAGAGGCAAAATCCATGCAGAAAACCAAGAGTTTTCCCACAAAATTTTGTTATGGTTCAATAAAAGTATTCTTTTGGGTGTTTAAAGAAAAATTTCAGGATTCCGAACTTTCATGGATGAGACTTGTAAAAAATATGCATTTCAAGAAAACGGCAGTCTATAAGATACGCCTATAAATTGGCCATGTTTTAAAATGAAAATAGTTTTAGATCATATACAATTTTAGACTGGTATAAGCTGCAGTCACTGTAGTTTACCGTACTATGTTAAGGATACAACCTTAAGTTTGAGTATTGCCTTCAAGATAAAGACCCGATCCTTGCTCAACAGCAGAGAAATATGTCTGTTATAAATGTTAAACAATTTGAACCCCCAGCAGAAACATCATATACATATAGCATTGAAAAATGTGTGCACAAATTTCACAGAGATCGTGTGCAATGGTTTACGTAACCGCCGTAGGCATCCCCCCTAAGAAAAGTACAGTTCAGTTTAAGTTTGCTGCAGGGTTAAGCGAGTTAAAATTTGGAGAACTGTGTTGCAACAGATGATTTATCATAATCTCTTTCAAAAACTTCGGATTTGTAAAATGTTCAATTCAATTCAATTTAAATACAGCTAGGAAAAGATAAATTTAGCATGAGACCGAAGCCAGCTCTAACGGAAGCAGATAGCGAAGTTTGTAGTAAAATCTGATCATGAATGGCATGTGTGCAGTCTTTCTAACAAAGAAAGTGGCTAAAGCAACAATTAAACAATAACCGCATCTGAACCTCTTCAAGGATTCAAAGAAACAAAAGGTATCTAAGTTTGGATACGTTTCCATAATTGATCGTGCCTAGAAGATAAGCAATGATGGTCTTCTTGAGTAATTTGCTTATCAACGTTCAAACTTTCCGTAACTTGCTTTTTATCAGTGTTTACCATAAACTCTTTTAACTTTAACTGTGTTTTTCGTCCGAACTTTTTGCAATCCGTGGTGCACTGCTTCAAAATGTTATGCATAATTTGAAAAAGTGTGCCACACCTGTTTAGTCTAATAAAAACGATTTTTGTGTTGTTTATTCTAATTTAACGTTTTAAAACATTATATGTAATTAATTTTTCCTTTTTTCACAGCAGAGATCCTATAAAAATTTACACGATTGTTGGCAGATATGAACAAATAGCAGGGTTTTCAAAATCGGACCTGTGCAGTTCTAATTTTTGATAAATCGTTTTTTCAGAAAACTGATTTTTCGTGATTTTACTGTCTTTGCACCATTTTGCTACGACATTACAACATATTTCGTATACCCGTACGGCTTTGGTGACATACAGTGTATCCAAAAGACAGAACGGAGAAGACACCACATGAAAAATTTGGACAAACAAGATGCTCTGAATTCGCAGAATTTTTCAATAGACTGTTTTTGCAATTAAAAACATTTCTGGAAATTAATAAAACGTAGCGTCTGAAACTGATTACTTTGGTGAGCTCTTTGAGAAAATTTGTCAGAACAGAGGTACAAGTTTTGCAGTGCTGCAGAAATGATGGGTACAATATTTATTATTTTCGGAATCATTGGCTTAATGAGCTCTTTAAAATTTCAATGTTCGAAACAATGTAACAGGGGTGGTTATTTGACGTTTGAATTACTGGAACGCAAAGTCAATTATAGATAGATCGCAACATCAACAACAGCGAACAACCATAATGTGAATAAACTGTAGAGTATAATGAACAAGGAAGGGTATAATACCTAAGCAGGAGGTCTGCCATCCCCAGCTAAAAATTCGCAGATTTTTAAAAATTTCGGCTCCAAATAGCATTTTCCGAATATATTTTGTCTCAAAACTTTGTAGATACTATGGCGCACCGACCTAAAAATTTTTTGTGTGATTGAGAAAAAATGCACAATTTCGCAATTTGTGGCACAAAACTACCGGTTTGTTAATGATTACAGACTACAGTAATGGAAAACATGTCATTATTTGGTATTTGAAGCTATTACTCTAGGAAGTAATGTGGGCACTGTAGTAACCGTATAATTCATTTTGTATTAATATAATGTATTGTGTATATATGAAATGTATATTTTCTACTGTACTTTTCAAAATAAATAAACAAAAAACAAAAATAATGACAGCGGTGGCAGAGAACCTTCCCGGGGTGCTGTCGTTAAAGCACATAAAGTGCAGAACAAGTCTTACTCTGTCTAAGTTTTTCAGTGGAACTGAGTCTTGACGATAATATAATGTGTAGAGTTAGGTGGTTAAAACGGTAGAACGGGCCTAGAACTAGTGGACTAGAATCAAAATAGTATCTGTAACTGCTTAACTCTCTTTGTTAAAGGGGAGATGATGTACGTCACTTTTGCATTAGACATAAGTCCTTTGCATAACTACAAAATTTGAGCGGTTCGGGGTACATCGTGCCGCTTATATTTCTGATTACGTGTTACCTGCACTCTGTACTAGAATTTTCAAATCAAGGAATACAACCAACTAAAAAATCATTTGCCCCACCACACCCAGGATAGGATAGGGCAGATTGGACAAAGGAGCAGGGACATTTGTCAGGAAATCTGACGTATATATAAAGATGGGGGTACATAGCAATATATATATCACGTGATATGCAGATAACCGATTGCCTCATATTAGCTAGAGGTAACGAAAACTTATGCGCCACGTAATTAATGTGCACGGCGATTGCAGCAAGCAATGAGATCATAGTTATTGATTGATTCTTGCTTTAACACATAAACATAGGCAAGTAGGGGGGTGGTGGGGATATATACTACTGTTAAATTTAACTCAACCGTTTTCATAAAGCAGTCAAACCATGAAAACTCAAATCTGAGTGTAGTTAAAAGAGTTTATTTAAACTCAAGTCTACGCTGCCTTGAAAAGGCCCCGTGCTATATCCGGGATAGTTGCTGGCGGTTGACATGCTTATTGGCAGACGAGCAGGGAGGCTAATCGGCCGATCGACAATAAAACAGGTGCAAAAAACGACGAAACGTACTTCAGCCATTTTAGCTAATTCCGTCCAATCGGCTTCATTAAAACTGCACATGATGCTGGAAATGATGACCTGCAAAATGACAAGACCATATACATTTTATTTCTGAAAATACATTATACATTTGTTGATTATTATTTTTTCAACAAATACAGCACTAGTTTTTGTCGTTGTCAGTACATCGACAGAGCATTCCAGTCAGCAAATTATCTGAAAGATCTGGGAATACTCAAGATCTGGGAGTACTTGCGACTTTGGCGAGTAGAGATGAGCACGGGTCAGATTTTGTTGGCCCGAACCGTTCAACAAAGTTCTCAACTTTGGCTTCTAAAAACAGCTGGCCCAGCCATGCTCTGCACTTTCTTAGGCTTGGTGCGCAGCATTCTTGCCTCAGTAGATGGGTCCAACGCCAATTTCTGTTCGCGAGCACATTGAAAAACACCCGGACCTGACAATTAAAACCGAAAAATTGAAAAATTCTTAACCAAAAAGGTTCAGTCAAAATTTGTATATAAACGGTTGTTATGGGAGAAACCATAAACTTTATCATTAAAGCTTTAGCTTTATCTCTCCGTTTTTGCTTAGACTTCCAAAGATTCCTGGGCCTTCTGGACCGTGATAAGTGGAATCAGTTGAATCAAAATGTTTGGAAGGGGAAAATTGTAACAAAAGACAGATTTCTATGCAACACAAATAGTGTAACAAACCTTTGTAGGAAAATCCCTTTTCAGTTCAGTCACAGATTTGCACCAATATTCGGCTGATTTCTCTGAGATCAATTCTATGTTAAGAAATGAGCCCAAACCGGGGCCAAAGTGATGCCCGGAAGTGGTACCACGAACGATGCGAGGAGACACGTTTGTTACCAAATCCTAAACAAACACTACAACCTAGTCAGATACATACCAATGCTTAATTGCACGATTACGTAAAAGCATTTACGTACTGGACAATTGCTATTTTTTAACTAAATTTATTTTGCATTTTAGGAACATGAGGTTAACTTTCACTCTAACACCTGCGACCTGAAAAATTCGGGCCTCAGCTGAGATTAGAGTATGTGACTTTCGGACTAACAGTCCGATCGCTCTGCCAACTGAGCTACCGAGGCCACAGTTGCATCAAGCTAAATAGAAGGAGTTCGTATCTAAACGCAGAATTCCATCATCAAAAGCGAGAAGTTCTATAAGTTTAATTAAGCTCGTCAAAAGTCATTTCTACCGACCTCGAATGATCTATTTCCATAACTGACCTTATCCAGTGAGAAAGTTTTGGTGAGGGCAAAACCCCAGCCCTGCTCGAAGGCTCGACGAATCATTGGGGTGGCCGTGGTGGGCGGGGCCGAGGCTAAGCCGAACGGATTCTCAAATCGAATTCCGCAAATGTCAACGCTGGTATCCACCAAATCAATAGGAGTGAAAAAGAGGGGCAGTTCCGGTTTCGACGGAACAACACCGCCAGAAAGACTCTAAAAACAGAAAACAAACCAGTCTTTAACATGGGCGTATCCAGAATTTTGTAAAGGAGGGGGGTCCAACCCGAAAAGGAGGTGGGTCCGGACCTAATTTTCCCCAAAAATGGCTAAAAATCTCAAACGATTTCCGAAAGGGGGAGGGGGTCCGGAGCCTCTGGACTCACGCCCTGGATACGCCCCTGGTCTCTAATCAGACTATTAAAGCATAATCATATTTCAAAATTGATGAAGCCGTCAAAAATTAAGTATATACTTTTTTAGTACGTTACAACACATTAGGGTGCGGATTTGCGCCTAAAATGTCAACGCAAGACTGAACCTGGAGATATGAATGAATTGACCATGCAGCAGTTTTTCCGTCGTTCACCGATTCTACGGTAGTCTCGGCCACTCCGGCCACATCGCCTCCGGCAAAAACCCAAGGCTCAGAAGTGGTCATCCGAGAACGATCAACTTCTGGAGTACCCCAAGGGCTCAGCTTCACAGGAGAGAGGGAGCTTTTCACTGAAATTAGAAAAAATGGCTCACATTTCGATTTAAATTCAAAAAATTTACCAAAGATGAATCTATAAAACAACGCAGCACTTCTTGCCCAGTAAATCCAGCCAGAAACGTTGTACATAGCAATTTCTGTTTCCAGCACCCTTGGGCAAGTAATAAATTCATCACCATACCTTCTTCTGAGAACAGTCCAGATCCAAATGCCGAAATAATATGATTGGCCTTGACAGGAATAATCTGGTCCTCATGAATCAACCACTCCCCGCTCTCCAAATCCTGCTCCGTTCGATAGAATTCCATTGACAGAATTCGACCGCTCGTCTTATCCCGATTAATCTTTCGGGGACTGACAAACGGCATAAATTCACACTTTTCCTCGCGAGCCAGGTCCATCTAGTAAACAAACGAAAATCCCAAAGGGTAAAAATCGCAAAAGCGATTAATACTTCAGAGCAGCAATGGAGCCCTTCCTTAGGGAAAAGAGCATTGTCTCATTGGCTCTCTGCTGTTTAGGACAAATGGCGATTTCATAGTTGCAGCCGCAAGCAGACGAGTGTCGATGCGCGTCGTTTTGCGTTCACAACTATAAACTCACCTTAAGACTTAAACTTTAGCCTACAGTAAGACGTCTAGAATTTTTGTTAGTTCACTAAAGTTACTTCAGGAAAGCATGAAACCGAGGAGAACAGACTTAGTATCATCTTATTTCACAAAAGTACAAGTAGTCTTTCCTCTATTTGAAGCCACATCCGAAAAGTATCGAGTTAAGCAAAACAGTTAAGGATTCAAAAAGATTTGCAGATCCTTGCAACAAACTGTGAAGTGAAATACTATCCAACCGATATCCAGAACTCAACACAAGAATTCAATAAAACTGTAGACTAAATGCACAACTTAAAACTAGGCCCTCAATTTTTAAGGATAACCATTAATTTACATACTTCCTCCGGTACAGCTCTAATTCCAGCAAATCCCTTTCTGAAAGCAACATAGACCCGCTTGGCGCCACAACGCAGGGCACTTGTGGCACAGTCAAAGGCCGTATCCCCGACACCCAGCACAATCACATTGCCATGCAAAACAGGCAACTGATAGGACTTGCATCCGCACATACCTAAACTTAAAGGTCAGTTCTAGAAATCAAAAACCGAAAAAACTGAAAAATACCTATGTCAAAATAATAAAAACCAGTGTGCTAACTACCGTTATTATAGACATTAAGAGTGCAAAGTAACATTTTTAAGTAACTATCACCATGAAGAGCAAAAATCATTTTAGAATATCAATTGCGACTCACTGTGACTCAGAAACATAATAGGCACTGATTCAAAGACAGTTATTTTTTAATCTGGAGGAGCTACAAATGCTTGATGTAATGGCAACCTTTGCTACAAGTTGTATTTTCAGACAGCGTAGCATGTTTCAGTAGTACACACAGTTTACCAGGTTTGCTTCCTCGAGCAACCGCAGGCAAAAATTCTTTAGAGGTCCAAAATCCATGAGAGCTATCCAGTCCGTCAAACATTGGAATTTTCTTTGGCTCAGGCAAACCTAAACAAAAAATCAACAAACCTGTATACAAACTGTTTACATCAAAGTAAAGTACTGTGATCAGAGATTCGAAATCAGCCTGAGCTTAGCTGATTAATGTTTTTCCAGGCAACAGTTTCCACTCACCAATTCCAACAAATACGGCTTTAAACCCTTCCTGTTTCAAGGAAGACAGTGTAAAGTCCCTTCCCAGCGCTTTACCACTGACCACCTAAAAATTAACGGAAACTTTCATCGGTTTAGCATTAGACATTTAGGCAACCAAAATGTTAAACAGAAAAACTTAGAGTGAGTGTGGCGATATCTGAAATGCCGGTTGAGAACGTCGAGACATATTATGTAGGTTTGAAAAATCGCGCTAATAATTATGAGATGGAGTCCTCAGTAGGCTCACTTTGGTGCTTCTTGCATTGATTCAATAACGCAGCATGTAGTCAGGTCTGTTATCCACAAAATTTCTGTTTAAAACATGCTACGGTTTTTGTCTCTCATTCGTTACCTTTACACCGAGATCTTTGACTAGTCTTAGCTCAAAATCTACCACGTCATAAGGCAAGCGATACTGTGGGATTTCCGAGGAACTAAAGCAAGAATAAATAGTGTAATATTCAACCATTTCAATTAGGACTTTAAGATAAGTCGGCTTTATCATTAACAACGAGGAATACGAATTGTATCTACATCGTAGCACTGTAGTACGGCGAAGTTTTCAAATTTTAGTGGCCTTTCAAGCCTGAGTTAAACGAGTAAAGTTAAAGAGTTTGAAATAACTCTTAATCCCCGTATTCCTGCAAACAGCCGGCTAAATTCAGCTCTCAAAATTTTTAACCCTTTCAACTCTCGTTGGCTTGAACTGGGCAGAGCTGAAATATTTAAAACTCTGCAGAATTAAATTTAGACGGCTACTTGCACAAATAGGGGTTTAAAGAGCTACTACTTCTAACTCGTTTAGTTCGCGTCAAGAAAATACCCATAGGAATGATAAGGAAAAGTCTACAGTTAGCACTGTGTCAAATAAATGGTCTGAATTTATTGTGAATAAAAGTTACCATCTACCTAAGTCCGCCCACATAGTCCTCCTTCTCAAATATGGTCAACTGACTATAACCCAGGCGAGCCAGAAATGTGGCACAGGACATGCTGGCTGGGCCGCAACCAATCAGAGCCACCGGAAAAGAGTGAGCCTTAGTTCGACCTTCGACTATTTCTGGCGGTAAAATCTGCGGAAGACCCATCGTTTTAAAGACCTAAAATTTAATTCATTTCAATTAAAAATATACTACACTGAATCAAATCTATAAGTTCTTTATAGCATGGTGTTATTCCTATTGTCATACGCTTGGCCTTTTCTGACCACGTGAGCAATTAACTGTAATGCTGAATTCATAGTTCCCGTCGCAAGCAGACACGCGTAGACGCGCGTCGGCGCGCGTATGCAGGCGTCTGTATGCGTTCGTGAGCATGAATATGTTCCAAATAATTTTAAACGGTTAAAACGGCATGTTAAAATCTGAGACGTTTACGCGCGTCGAAGCACGTCTACGCACTTTGACGCGCGTCTCTAGGCGTTCACAACTATGAATGCACCTTTATGCTAATTGAAAGGTAAAAGCTAATGGCCAGCTGCTAGCTCCCGTAGCAAGAAAAAGTCAATCGTCTAGCAATAGAGATTAATTGGATAATTGTCGTTTTGTAACAAATGGGGAAATACAAATTTATTTGTTAATCAATGAAAATGGTGGGACTGCAATTTACTTCATGTTAGGGTTCACAATTTCCATCAACAAGCCCTGTATCAGGTTTGACTCAGAGAGTGTGAGAGACTCACTTCTACTGCAAAATGTTGCAAACCGCCAATATTGATGGGACCCTCTTCGCTCCCGTACAGGTTGCAACCGCCAACACAGAGGTCAGAAGTCGGGCAGACCATGCCACAGGTCAGACCCAAAGGATTGTCCGATAGAATAGTTTTTGCTGCTCCATAATAATTCTAGAACAGATAAGTAAAGAGCAGCTACAGCATATATAACTTGGAGGGGGTCTAAGGAATTCCGAGGCCTTGTTAGAGGGCAAACACAGTAAATCTCTGAGATGAAACAGATAAGTAACAAAAATGCTCTGCAGAATAGGGGATAATATGTGTGTTCGGCGCCTATGTCTATCCTTTAAATTCCGGTTGAGAAAGCGAGGACACAAATCCGAAACAGCAAGTTTGGGATTGGTGGCTCTATGGCGAAACTTGTTTAGTTCGCTTCGGGCTTTCATTTGACAACAAATTTGACCGCTTTTGAAAAAATTTATTTTTGACCCAAAATCACCTAGGTCCTCACTCCGCCCCACCACAGCACTCTACAGCCACTTTGGATATGCAGTTCTATGACAAAACGTTCTCAGCTCACTTAGAGCTCTCGTTTGATACTAATTCAAAAAACAAACAAAATACAAGGCAGGTGACCTGCCAACCCACCCTGGGTGACGAGAGTTTCGAAGTTCACAGTTGGGCCTATGGCTATCCTTTAAACTCCGGTTAAGAAAGCAAAGACATAAATCCGACACAGCAAGTTTGGGTGGGTGGTTCTATGGCGAAACTTGTTTAGTTCGCTTCGGGCTTTCATTTGACAACAAATTTGACCGCTTTTGAAAAAATTTATTTTTGACCCAAAATCACCTAGGTCCCAACCCCGCCCCACCACAGCACTCTACAGCCACTTTGGGTACGCGACACTATGAAAACGTGAAGTACAAAAGAGTATACGCTTTTGAAAAAATGTTTCAAACGTTTCCCAAAAAAGTAGCATATGACTATTTCTGAACAGGCAAGGCTGAATCTACGCATAAGCAACACAAATTCATCCACATCCACAAACAAGCTTTGACATAGAGCGAAATTTTAGTAGGAAATCCTTGCTATGTGTCATTGACGCAAGAGCTACAGAATATGTACCTCTGAACATTAAGTAATACCTTATTAGAAATGCTAGTGATAAATGCCTTAACGTCCAACTGTGTAGGACAACTCTTCTGACAGGGAGCGTCTGCGCATTTCAGACATCTGAAAAAAGCAACCAAGGAGAATGCTAATGATAAAAAACTAGACTAGAAAACTAAATAATTAGTTTCAAATAAATATCAGCAAAAGATCATTAAAAGAACGCCAACCTTTCTTGCTAAAAAGAAACGAGAACTAAAGGAAGGAATTTTGGTTGTTCAATGAAGTTAACATCAAACTTGGCTCGACTTTTACTCTTATCCATATGATAAATAGACACATAGGATTTGTTACTTCAGTGTTGATTCAACAGGGTAAGTTCAGTCAGGGAGTACTAACTTCGTTTGTTATAAAATCCCCCTTTAGGTTCAAACTTTTTTAGGCATCAGGTGTTACAGTGGCACTTGAGTTTACTTACACTACATACAAAGTTTACTTACACTACATACACAAAGAGCGGTTGTTACAACCTGTGGCACTAAAGATGGCGATAATTACATGAAATAATTAAATTAAAATTTTTTATCCATGAAATAAGCCATCGTTTAAATATGTTTTTATGAATTCGGCGAATTCAAACTACCTGGAAGCTTCCTTCAGTGCCCCTCGTTCACTCAGTGTGGTATGCTTGATGTCACGAAAATCATTCTTCAAAGATTTACAACTCTAAAATAAGTAAAACATTGACCGATTCATATGCATCAAAAACACAGTTTAGAAATATTAAATTACTTCTAAAATAATTTTTCAAAAATAAATGTTTTCACTCAATTACATTTACACAGTCATATGAGTAAAGGATGTATTGGGGGAATTTAACCTAAGCGAAGGAGGATCTCTCAAACTAGAAGAACTCATGCCCCGAAACCTGGGTCTCCCGGTTTTCGGGAAAAATTCGCTGCCCTCTTAAAACTTCGCCACCCCAGCGCGTGACTGCTACTAGCTTTTTAGCTTCTAGCTACTACAAACATTTTATATTGGATATCAGGATGGATATATTATGATAAATGGATATTTTGTATGAATATTTATACAAGTAGGAAAAATGCTCCTTGCAGTCGCATGTAAAATGCAATATGAGCTAAGGGCAGCATTTAAATACGTAAAAGACAAGAGTTAAAATACTTAATATGAGCCAGCATCTAAATGGGTAGAAGACAAGATTCAAAATGCTTAATATGAGCCAGCACTTAAATGTGTAAAAGACAAGATTTAAATGCTTAATATGAGCAGCTCGCTTTCTCGGGCTCATATTGACGCCACATTTACAGCCACTTAAATGACTCCTTCAAGGCCCGTTATTTTCGCCAATGTGACATGCGTCAAATTCCTATTTATTTGTCAAGTTGTCTAACCACAAGATAACTCTAAGAAAAAAAACTCTAAGCAAAACAAACGCTTTTATTTCGAAAACGTATTACTTGTCAGCTTATTTCTGTACTTACAGTCCAGCTCATCTCTTTCAGAAGTCAGTTATAGCAAGCTGCCAGCTGAAATCGCACTAGTATGTAAGTTAAACTATATATATACCGTAATATAACGAGCGCTATAATATGCGGGGCTAGAGCTATAACGTCATTACGATTACGTGCTGAATAAGGATCTGACAGTTCCTGCAGTTGTCTTTATAGCGACTAATAGAGGCGTTTAGGTCAGGAAATGTGTATATACATTTTAGTCGACATTTCTTGACCCTCACTGAGTAGCTTGAGGTTTACTTACAAGCTTGAAGGCGTCAATATGAGCCCGAGAAAGCGAGCTGCTCATATTAAGCATTTAAATCTTGTCTTTTACACATTTAAATGCTGGCTCATATTCAGCATTTTGAATCTTGTCTTCTACCCATTTAGATGCTGGCTCATATTAAGTATTTTAACTCTTGTCTTTTACGTATTTAAATGCTGCCCTTAGCTCATATTGCATTTTACATGCGACTGCAAGGAGCATTTTTCCTACTTGTCTTCTTCCATTTTTGGTATTGTTGTAGAGTACGTGGCAGCATATTCGATCTCATTTTGACCCACACAGGACCCACCCACCGCTGTTTTTGGGGACTTTTCCCAACGTTGACCCAGGCCGAGGAACCACGGGCGCCATGCAGCCCGAGGGTCACATCCGTCGGTTTCGGCGATATGCCCATTGAAACGAGCGTAGTCGATTTACTATATATGCCCCCGACCAAAACGCCAAAAAACGCTGTTTTAGGCCGTTTGACCAGTGGTCAATAGGCCCCCGAGGCTATAGTGACCAGTGGTCACTTCCATCGGTTTCGGCAATATGCCCATTGAAACGAGCGTAGTCGATTTACTATATATGCCCCCGACCAAAACGCCGAAAAACGCTGTTTTAGGCCATTTGACCAGTGGTCAATAGGCCCCCGAGGCCATAGTGACCAGTGGTCACTTCCATCGGTTTCGGCAATATGCCCATTGAAACGAGCGTAGTCGATTTACTATATATGCCAACGGCCAAAACGCCAAAAAACGCTGTTTTAGGCCGTTTGACCAGTGGTCAATAGGCCCCCGAGGCTATAGTGACCAGTGGTCACTTCCATCGGTTTCGGCAATATGCCCATTGAAACGAGCGTAGTCGATTTACTATATATGCCCCCGACCAAAACACCGAAAAAAGCTGTTTTAGGCCATTTGACCAGTGGTCAATAGGCCCCCGAGGCCATAGTGACCAGTGGTCACTTCCATCGGTTTCGGCAATATGCCCATTGAAACGAGCGTAGTCGATTTACTATATATGCCCCCGGCCAAAACGCCAAAAAACGCTGTTTTAGGCCGTTTGACCAGTGGTCAATAGGCCCCCGAGGCCATAGTGACCAGTGGTCACTTCCATCGGTTTCGGCAATATGCCCATTGAAACGAGCGTAGTCGATTTACTATATATGCCCCCAACCAAAACGCCGAAAACCGCTGTTTATAGTGAGTTTTCCCAACTTTGACCCCGGGCGAGGAACCACGGGAGCCATGCTGACCAGTGGTCACTTCGGACGGTATCGGCAGTATGCTCATCGTTTTCAGCGACCCCGATTTACTATATATGGGCACCACCAAATGGCCGAAAATAGCTGTTTTTGGGGACTTTTCCCAACTTTGACCCTGGGCGAGGAACCACGGGCGCCATGCAGCCCGAGGGTCCCATCCGTCGGTTTCGGCGATATGCTCATCGTTTTCAGCGACCCCGATTTCCTATATATGGGCACCACCAAATGGCCGAAAATAGCTGTTTTTGGGGACTTTTCCCAACTTTGACCCTGGGCGAGGAACCACGGGCGCCATGCAGCCCGAGGGTCACATCCGTCGGTTTCGGCGATATGCTCATTGTTTCAGCGACCCCGATTTCCTATATATGGGCACCATCAAATGGCCGAAAATAGCTGTTTTTGGGGACTTTTCCCAACTTTGACCCTGGGCGAGGAACCACGGGCGCCATGCAGCCCGAGGGTCACATCCGTCGGTTTCGGCGATATGCTCATCGTTTTCAGCGCCCCCGATTTACTCTATATGCGCACCCTCAAATGGCCGAAAAACGCTATTTTAGACGACTTTTTGACAATTTTCTATGTTGGGGCCTCGAAAAAAAAGTCCAAACGCTTCGCAACCCCATGTTTGACAGTCTCTAAAAATCGATAGGAGCCAAATTGGGCAAAAATAATCAATAGTGAACAGGTTCATGGTTATGCTAAAAGATAATAATAGGTAAAGGTTACCACCATAAGCCATGTGAAAAATCCGTTGGACACAAAATTGTACAAAAGCGTAAAGGACGAACACAACAGAAAAAAAACCACACATACAAAGTGGTCAGAAAAGTCGATTTTTCCAAAGTTCATTTTTTCCGGGCAAGTTTGGTATCATTCGAAAGCTCTTGGCCTGGAGATTTCAGAAATGCAAATTTTAGCTCTCAACTCCTTACCGTTAATTAGTTTTGCTTAATTAATGTTTTCAAAGGCTGCATTTGACCGTTTTAGCTCATATTATGGGGTGCTCTCCGAGCTACCCCATGATATACTAATTAGACGGCAGAGTTATATAATTATCGTCCAGACGACATAGTATACCTCATCTCGAGGCTATCAGTCAATAAAAAAAATGTGACATGTTAGACAACTGACCGAACAATTCTTTTGCTCATTCCGTTTCCAATGTTTCTTGTTTCGTTTAGTGTCCGCACTGGGAACAAGAGACGCATGTCTCAGCACTTTGGGATTTAAGGCCAACAAACTCTGAAATTATAAAACAATCGAACAATAATCAGTAATGGACACTAAACTGCACGTGCAGCATATTTCATACAAATGCTAACTGGCGGCAAAATTTGCACATTGGCAAGAAATAAGGAAGTGACGGCGATTTTTGTCAACGGTGTCAAAGTTGGCGAAAGACTCAATCATCTAAATAACGTCTTCGATTTATGGAACTTTGACGAGTCTTTTTGCCAACTTGGGGGGAAAACGCCGTCAGTTCACGATATTCCGTCAATTTGCAAATTTCGCCAATGGTGGACTTTTGAATAAAATACGACACTGAATAACACTGAATGAACAGGCATACCAAAAGTATTTATATATTATGGGGAACCTTGCAAAATAAGTTACAGATAAACAGGATTCAAGGTTCGCCTAGAGCAAGAAAAAATGAAAAAAGAAATTTTTGTTTCTCGAAACAGTCTTTACAACCATGTTTCTAGTTCAGACAGCAGGCTTTTACTATTAACAAATTTGGCCGATATGTAAACACTGATTTAATCTAAAAAATGCGCACATCTCTAAAGAAATGTTAAAAAACCTTAGTTGAAAACTATTACAGAACATCAATGATGCTACTAAACAGTTAAAATTCTGACATACTTCGATATCTGGAGGATCCTTGGTTAGCTCCTTCATTTTTCTAAAAATACATGAACTAAACAAATTAAGTTTAAGTTTTTCGACCTAACCCAAATTTTGAGAGCATAGTGACAGCGAGAAACAACCTGGTTTGGCCTGAATGGGAAATTTTGCCTTTTTGCAGGATCTGGAGGATGAAGCTGCCATGCTGATTCTGAGGAAGGGTCGGGAGCAGACATGTGCAGGAGGGGAAGTTTTGGGGGGTGAAGGGCGGCCGAAGGCCGCCGAAAAACCGGATTTTTCCGGCTTTTTACCGGAAAACCGGAACAATCCGGATTCTGGGGGGGGGGGTGAGGGGCCCCACTGCGGGGGGGGGGGGGAGCAAAGGTCTGGGGGGGTTAACCACCACCCCCCCCCGCACACGTATGGTCGGGAGGCCTGCGCTAACTTGATTGCAGGGCTTCCACCCGTATTAGGCTATATCACTGAACAGCACACTTGGGGTTAGTCTCACTTTGGTGCAAAGGCTGTTATTGCGGTTGTTGTTGCATTTAAGAATTGTGCTGTATGCTCCTCCTCGGGCTAGCCGTCAGATATGGCAACGCCGAGGCCGACGGAGCATGTTTCTTAAAAAGGAGAAGATGTCATCCGTCGTAATGTCGACCAGGAGTTGAGACTTGAGAAACAACAACAACAACAACAAAACAAATATTGCTGTGGGAAATCAGGGGTTTAAAGCTCAGGATATGGATGGTTTCAGAAAAAGACAAAGATTACCAGAGTTTTCCCTTAAAAAAGGAACAAAAGCCTACCTACACAGAAAAACCTATATATATATATAATTAAAAAGAATATGCAAAAACAACCAAAAATGCATTAAAAAATCTCAAAACAATACTAATCCAAACGTTGTGTTGCGTAGATTCTAATTCCATTCCAACGTCAGTTAACTCTAACAAGTAGAGCACCTACAGCATAACTTAAGTACCTTTCTCAGAGTATGAAGCCAATACAGGTAATAACTAACCAAGGCACAGTAAAAGATAACAGGTATGCAGTTGAAAACTTTAAATAATAAATTTACTATACATAGGCCCTTTTTCTTATCAACTGCGGTTCATCAGACATTCAAAATTATGATAACAACTAAGCACAGTCTTCTGTACAAGGTCACAAAATATAGTTTAACGGTTAATGGTATCGCTTTACTTCCGATATTTTTTGGGTCCTAAAAGTTCTGCCAAAAAATAAAGCTTGCCACTGAAACTTTTTTACTAACTTTCACTGGCAGCTTCGTGAACCCACTGTTACTAGTACTACCAGCGTACTATTATAGGTATCACTCTCTGCTTAACGTAATCACAACATGGTCGTCTCTGTTCTTTCTTTTGTTTTGCTGAATGTCGCCAAAACGATACATACGTATACATAAGCAAATGTCAGAATACAAATTTCTTGCCACGCTAAAAACCACGGGTCCGAAGACCAGCTTTGAACATGTTCCTGCTGAGTCCTGACAAATTTTTCATATATTCACGAACTTTCGTGCTAAGAATTACATTAGTGGCAAAACGATAAATTAAACATTTAAAATGCTTTAAAACGTTAAATAATGTATCATAGGGGTCGCGGTAGCGACCCCTATAATATGAGTGAAAATGGTCGAATGACCGTGTAAAACAAGGCTGCGCAGAAGCTGCGCAGATTCCTGCGCAGATCCTGCGCAGATTATGTGCGCAAAAAATTGTACGTGTCGAGTTTAGTATGTATGCGAAGTTTCATCCCCGTACCACTTTCCGTTAAAAAGTTATGCCAAAAATCGCTTACGAGAGTGATGTTTTTTTTCCGGTTTCTCGCTTTTGATGTCTCATAAGGGGTTTTGTAGCTTGAATAACTACAGATAGAAAAATTTTTGCCTATGAAACCCATATATATTCTTGTAGTACAAATCAAAAATAAGAAAATAAGCTAGTTTTTATGCCTCCCAGGGCCGGAAAAAATTTTTGGCTGGGGGCCAAAGTCGGCCAAAACGCTAAAATGGCCAAAAAGTATGCTTCAAAGGCGCCTTAATAAGTCAGATTGGGCTATATATGGGGCAATACTGACTATATGGTTAAACAGTACACATATCGGGGTCGTTCAAATGCTATATGATTTTCCGTCTTCGTGCGTAATTTTTCGGTACTGGCCGGCCAAAGTTGGTGAATTTTGGGTCGAACTTTGAACTTAATTTTTTTCGCTTATTTTGCTACATGGGTGGCTCAAATTTTGCATACAAAGGTTTTTTGGGACAGAGAATCGATTCCCGCTATCAGTTTTGCTGCCCGAGCAGCCCAAGTTGCTGGGCTGGTTCCACTTGACCGTCTGAGGGGTCAGTTCGGTAACCGCTTCCCGGAGGTCCATAGTAGGCTTTACTTTGCCTCTCCAAACTTTGTCTATAGGGGTTTTCTGGTGCGCCCAGCTCATTCCCGGTGTCCGTTTTGCCGTCTGACCCACCCATCTTGCTGTGCTGGTTCCACTTTGCCGTCTGGAGGGTCCGGTCGGTACCGACTTCCGGGAACACCATATAGGACTGTACATAGCCTGACAAAACATTGTCTATAGGGGTTTTCTGGTGCGCCCAGCTCATTCCTGGCATCCGTTTTGCCGTCTGACCCACCCATCTTGCTGTGCTGGTTCCACTTTGCCATCTGGAGGGTCAGGTCGGTGGGAGGTCATGAGGTCAAAAATGAAAATTTTCAAAAGTGGTCAAATTTGGTACCAAATGAAAGCCCTAAGCGAGCTGAGCAACTTTTGTCATAGAACTGCATGCTCAAAGTGGCTGTAGAGTGCTGTGGTGGGGTGGGGTGGGGACTTAGGCGATTTTCGGTCAAAAATGAAATTTTTCAAAAGTGGTCAAATTTGGTACCAAATGAAAGCCCTGAGCGAGCTGAGCAACTTTTGTCATAGAACTGCATGCTCAAAGTGGCTGTAGAGTGCTGTGGTGGGGTGGGGTGGGGACTTAGGCGATTTTCGGTCAAAAATGAAATTTTTCAAAAGTGGTCAAATTTGGTACCAAATGAAAGACCAAAGCGGGCTGAGCAACTTTTGTCATAGAAGTGCGTGCCTAAAGTGGCTGTAGAGGGCTGTGGTGGGGGTGGATTGGGTACTTAGGCGATTTTCGGTCAAAAATGAAATTTTTCAAGAAAGGTGGTCAAATTTGGTACCAAATGAAAGCCCTGAGCGCGAGCTGAGCCACTTTTGTCATTGAACTACATGCTCAAAGTGGCTGTAGAGTGCTGTGCTGGGGTGGGGTGGGGACTGGGTTGTCAAAAATGACATTTTCAAAACTGGTACAAATCTGGTACCATGTCTGAGCGTGCAGCTCATACAGTAGCTCTGCTCAGTTCATTTGGTACCAAAGCTGCCCAGTTTGAAAATTTCATTGGGGGCAGGCTAAGCCACTTGAGCATGAATACATGACAAAAGTTGCTCAGCTCGCCTCAGGGCTTCATTTGGTACCAAATAAATTTGAAATTGGGTGGGGTGGGGGCTCGTTTGGTACATGACTTTGAAAAATTTTTTTCATTTTTGACCGAAAATCACCTGGTACCCCACCACAGCACTCTACAGCCACTTTGAACATGCAGTTCTATGACAAAAAAGCTCGCTCCAGAAACCTTTCATTTGATGCCAAATTTGACCTGTTTTTGAAAAATTTTTTGACTACCCATGACCTCCCACCGACCTGACCCTCCAGATGGCAAAGTGGAACCAGCACAGCAAGATGGGTGGGTCAGACGGCAAAACGGATGCCAGGAATGAGCTGGGCGCACCAGAAAACCCCTATAGACAATGTTTTGTCAGGCTAGCCGGAGCAGTCCTATATGGTGTTCCCGGAAGTCGGTACCGACGTGAGACCCTCCAGACGGCAAAGTGGAACCAGCACAGCTAGATGGGTGGGTCAGACGGCAAAACGGACACCGTGAAGCTGGGCGCACCAGAAAAACCCTATAGACAAAGTTTGGAGAGGCTAAGTAAAGCCTACTATGGACCTCCAGGAAGCGATTACCGACCTGACCCCTCAGACGGTCAAGTGAACCAGCCCAGCAACATGAGCAACATGGGTTACTCGGGCAACAAAACTGATAGCGGTAATCGATTCTCCGTCCACAAAAAACCTTTGTATGCAAAATTTGAGCCACCCATGTAGCAAAATAAGCGAAAAATTAAGTTCAAAGTTCGATCCCAAAATTCACCAACTTTGGCCGGCCAGTACCGAAAAATTACGCACGAAGACGGAAAATCATATAGCATTTGAACGACCCCGATATGTGTACTGTTTAACCATATAGTCAGTATTGCCCCATATATAGCCCAATCTGACTTAATAAGGCGCCTTTGAAGCATACTTTTTGGCCATTTTAGCGTTTTGGCCGACTTTGACCTCCAACCAAAAATTTTTTCCGGTCCTGGGAGAACGCATAAAAACTAGCTTATTTTCTTATTTTTGATTTGTACTACAAGAATATACATATGGGTTTCATAGGCAAAAATTTTTCTATCTGTAGTTATTCAAGCTACAAAACCCCCTGATGAGACATCAAAAGCTTGAAACCGGAAAAAAACATCACTCTCGTAAGCGATTTTTGGCAATAACTTTTTTAACGGAAATTGGTTGCGGGATGAATTTCGGTACACATGCTAAACTCGACACGTACAATTTTTTGCGCATTTTGTCTGCTAGCAGGATCTGCGCAGAAATCTGCGCAGCTTCTGCGCAGCCTTGTTTTACGCGGTCATTCGACCATTTTCACTATATTATAGGGGTCGCTGCAAAATTATGATACATTGTTAATTTTCTGCTGAAATTT